>JANITX010000211.1:52267016-52281448 GCA_027564395.1 Erythroxylum ulei | reverse complement strand
GAAAAGGTTAAACTTTTTGTGACGTTTTTTAAACGTCGCAAAAAGTCTGCATAATTTGTGACGTTTTATTAATAAAATGTCGCGAATTATATTAATTTGTTGTAGTGATATGATGAGCTTAGTTTGGAGTTGGAGCTTTCTAACTCAGTTAAGATTATGAGATATGATGAGGATAGTAAGTTAGTGGAGGATGAGATCAAGGTCTCTTATTTATAGAAGCCTACGAAGAAAAATTCTTTTTTTTTAAAGTTATGGAGGCTAAAGAATCAAAATTCTCTAAGTAATTTGGAAGTGATACCCTTAAATCCCCCTAGAAAGAGGTTAGCTGGAGCATTAAATGATGATATGGTGGATGAGGTGCTAGCAAAGGCAAACTTGGACTCTCGTATGAGTCCTAAAGGAACAACTGATGATGTCAAAAAGGCTATTTAGGGTCTTGACAATCAGAATACTATTACTCTGGTAGATTCTCCTCCAATTAACTTTACAGCTATGGATTACATCCCTTAATGATATGTGGCATAAAGAGCAACATCCAGTTCTAAATAACTTAAATATTGGGTTGGAAGCTCAATAAGGTACGACTACAATCATGCACCCTAGCACTAGCAAGTTTGGTCTTAAGTCCAAGAGGAAGAAGGCTAGTGACACATTTGCTAAATGAGTTTATTGGTCTTATAGAGAACAAAATAAAATAGGAATCTGTGCTTAAGGGGCTATGGTTTTTGGATAAGGATAGGATCACCATAATCAATCATTCTACTCACATCAATGGTAGGATCATTGTTTCTTTTGATCCGAAATTCTTCCTTTTGAGGAATTGGTCATATTTAATCCAATTTATTCACTATAAGTTCACTTTGAAGTGCTCTATCAAGCTTGTGGCTATTAATGTCATATATGGTGCAAATTGTGAGTTTCAAAGGAGTCAACAAGACTTAGAGAGAATTAGCTCTAGTGTAAGCTCTTGTTGGATGTTGATTAGTGACTTCAATTGTATCTTATCTCCATTAGAAGGTTAAGGGAGGGGAAGCTCCCACAGGTATCATAAATTGTCCCACCTCACAATCACTTTAGGGATTATTGATTTGTAACATACTAGACATCATTATACCTAAAGTAACAAACAATCTAGTGATTGTTTCATTTAGGAAAAGCTAGATAAGTGCTTGGTGAAAAATGAGTTGCTTCGTTAGTTCTCTATTAGCACTGCTTCTTTTAATAACCCCTTAATCTATATTCATACCCTAATTGAGATCTAGCTTAACCTGACACGTTTTAAGAGGAGAGATCCATTTAGATTCTTTAATTCCTTATTAAAACATCCAAAACTCTTATAGGTGGTGTTGAAAGGAATGATATTTTTAGTTTTTGGTATATAGGTTTATTAGGTGGTGTTGAAAGGAATGATATTTTTAGTTTTTGGTATTTAGGTTTATTAATGCTACAAAAGCTAAAGGTTATGAAAGATGAATTAATAAGGATCTTTATGTGATCTCATATTTTCCAAAACATGTTTAGGATTTAACCCTAAATTAAGTATTGCATATACATGCATAACATTAGCATTTATACACGAATTTATATTTGAACACATTACAAATATAGTATATGTACTCAATTGACTTATTCCGGGGTATGAAAGAACTTAAGTAAACATGGTGTGAATTGTGATTTGGTATGTCTTGAAGGCATGCTCGAATTTTAGTTAGAAAATTGGGATGAAATGTTATTGATTGAGAGATTAATGGATTAAATGTACATTTGGCCTAAAAAAAAGGCCAAGTGGTAACAAAAATTGACATATGAAAATTAGGATGATTAAGCCTAAAATTGAGTGACATTTTCCATAGTTAAATTGGTAACAAATGGACTAGTAATTAATTGACAAATGGACCAATTATAATGAGAAACAAGGCATTTTGCGACATTTTTAAAATGTCACAGAATGTCCAAAAACGTCGCAGAATTTATTCTTTAACGTTTTAAAAAATGTCATAAAAACTGTCGCGAAATGTGGTGTAGACAAAAGGTTTCTGCGACATTTTATGTAAACCGTCATAAAAAACACTAAAATTCGACGATGTTTATAAAAACGTCACTAAAAGTTTGGACAATTTGCGATGTTTTTAAAAAACATCGCGGATGGTCTAACGTTCCGCGACATTTTTAAAACCTTGTGATCACCACAACTTTTAGCACCTGATTTAAAGTCTTTGCAACTTACGCAAGCCTATCTTCTTGTCTTCCTTACGTAGAAACTTATGTAGCTTGAGTAGATATTTGATCCCATCATAAAAAATGTATAAACTATATTTTTATTGCTTAGTTTTTGGTATTGACGCTACGAAGAACAAGATTAAAGAGATTGTAAAAAAGTGAATCGTGTAATGTTCAATATGAACACATGTGTAAAAATAAAATATCTTAGGAACTCATATGTATTTAGCCCCATTGTGAAATATTATTGTTGTATTTTCCATTGCACTTCAAAGGACAAGTAGTTGGATTTTTTATTTTATTTTCTAATGTTGATTTCTATTTTTAAATAAAAACAAAACTCTAATTAATTGTTAATATTAATATAGTTGCACTTTTAATGCTAACACTAATAAAATATTAAATAAAATTTAGAGCTAGGTGAATTTTATAAGTTAATTAAGTAAAGAATTTTACTTTAACCTCTTATATAATATTATTAAAAATATTATATTTAACTAAAATAAAATTAAATAAGTAAAATTATAAATATTTATTTAAACTAGGATTTATTTATTAATATATGTTTTAAGTATTATAATTACTTTTATTTGTATTTAAATAATTTAAAATGTGAACTTCATACTATGGACAAATTAAGAGAAAGAAGGCTTAAGTGGTTTGGATATATTAAAAGGAGACACACTGATGCTCCAGTGAGAAGATGCGAAAGGATTTTACTTAAAGATTGCAAAAGAAAAATAGAGAGACCTAACAAGAATTGAGAGGAGATGATAAAAAATGATATGACAATTTTGAAACATACCAATTACATGATGAATAGTAGAAAACTTTAGCGTGCTAGGATTAAGATAAAGGACCTGTCGTGAAGAGATCCTAGTAATTCTCATAAATCTTTTTGCTCTTGCATACTGTAGTTAGCCTAAGAGGTAATTACTTATTATTATTATTATAGTATTATTATTACTATTATTAGTGATGTTATTGTTATTATCATTATCATCATCATCATTATTATTATGTTTATCATGTTTACGTTTATTATTATTATTAATATAATAATAGTAATAACAATAATGATAATTACTTTTTATTATTAGTTATTTTATTTTTTATTTTTAATTATTACTATGATTTTAATTACTATGATTTAATTATTTACATTTTTCAATCATTCATGTGAATCATTTGAAAAGAATCTCTCTATTAGTTAGGGATAAGATCTCACTATTGGACTTCTTAGACCCCGCATCTCAACAAGTTTTCTACTGAGTATTGTTGTTGTTATTGTAAAATGTTAACTGCATAAATTTGAAATATTTTTATTTATAAATTTTGAAATTAATTAAAAATTAAAAGAATTTTAATATTTAAATTATATTAGTCATAATAATTATTAGTAATAATATTAAATAAATAAATAATATATATTTAGTTTATGGTAAAGTATATTATAAAAAGTATATGACAACTAAAAAACAAATCACCATAATTTTTTGCATATTGATAACCAAAGGACGAACAAGCCCCATTATACTGTAGAAAATGTATGGAGGCTAGCACTAATAATTATCAAAATATGCAAATAAATGATTTTGATTTCTTGAAAAATGAAAGAATACATTAACGACTTGCAAATGAAGACTGTAAAAAATAAAAACCCCCTCTCATTTTAAGACAAAAATTAATCAGAGCTTAGGCCATTATTTTGTCTATGTATATGATGTTATAAATTCATAACCCACTCAGATACTGTGTTTTTACTGACAACTATGAACCTTGATATCTTCTAATGATGCCAAATGCCTGTTAAAAATTTTAATTCAAGCGATGTAATACTTTCCAAGTTGAGATACAGAAAGTCTGAAAATGTTTGACCTTGCAACATAACATCTTTAATAAACAACATATACTGATACAAAAGGGGAATAGTTTGGCACCCTGAGATAAAGTTTATGTTGCTATCGGAAGACACTCCACAAACATTCTTTCACAATGAATTTTCTGTTCCTCCCCCCCCCCCTCGGAAGGTCGCAATGAGCCAGTGTGAGGTCACGGTAGCTATGTTGACAAATTTGGCTATCTAGCTAGGTAACTCAGTCTATTGATTCAAACACACAAAATATATTCTTTAAGAGTAATGTCTAGTGCACACGTAACGTAAGACTAATAGCATTCATACAATTTTATGTCCATCTTCAGGCGAAAGTATTTGATCCCCTGAGCATCTTCTGTGGTAATTGTGGCTATCCCTCTAGACATGAAGAAGTCTCCAGTCCCACCAACCACCGAGAAATCCCTTGTATCCTCTGCCATCAAATCTGCTCCCACTATATTAAGAGTGCCTTTGTGCTCTGTAGAATTAAAGACCAAAGTGTAGGCAAACCATGCATTATAATCTGTTTTCATGTCGTAAAAATAGAACCCTTGTGCTCTTGCAACTGGAGGAGAAAGAATATGGCTGTTTTCTGTCACGGGATCATCGAAAATAACCAGCTTCCCAAGCTTGAAGTTGCCTAGTTTAGTTTCATTCACAGCAGTGGCTGATGTTGCATTAGCCACATTCACCCCGTCAAAGAGCAGATCATGATAGTATAGTACCAGTCTCCTGCAGGGTTCTAAATGTTTCAATGACTTTTTTCGAGCTGAAACAGATTGAGAAACCAGCACAAGGATGAGAATCCAAAAGAGAGTCACCACATTTACAAGCTTTCCCGTCGCCATGTTTGAGTAGTGGAATCTCTTAAATTGTAAGGTACAGTTTATCCTCCATCAGGAGCTATATATAATATGGTTCATGCCCATTGAGGGTGTTGACCTGTACCGTTATTGTTGATCTAATATGTTCAATCGATTGGCTTGTAAAATCTCTAAGTATGGTGGCATATTGGACAGTCCAACGATAGTGGTTGCAATTTCTTTTAATGGTTTTGGGAAATTCCAGTAGAGTTGGTCTCCTACTCCAAAAATGGTGATGAAGTGGGGACTAGGCACAACCATTTCAAATTAAATGCATTATTTGTGGAAGCTTGCTTGATCCTTTCCATATTATGTTGCAAACAATGTGGAGTAGAATGGCATACTCCCCATCTGGATCCATCACCGCTGTCGTGAAGCGAGTTGGACTCCGATAATTTGATTAAGGCCCATTCTCTTTAGTCTCTTCTGCTAACTTTTAATGAGAGAAAAGGAACAGAAATCACCAGATCACAATTTCATTGACATCAGACAATTTGTTGGGGCAGAGGAGATGACAAGAAATTAAAGTTACTTTGGTTGAATTTCTGGTAGTTAAATTTGAAAATTGTACCAGTGTTTTGGGTTTGAGGGAACATGCTTATCAAAGCCTATAGAGTAGCTATTCTAATATGGAAAAAGAAAAAAAAAAAAAAGGAGTTCATAGTCATTATAATCAATATTAACTAAATTATCTCTATATATCACGAAAGTATAATTTAATTAATATTAATTATAATTATTAATAACTGTTGAAACCACTCAAATTTAATCATATAACAGTATAATTTATATATACAATTATTGTACTCTGTTTTTATTTAAATCATATAAATTTTTGTGTACTCACTTTATTATTTTTCTTTTTATACTAAAAAAATCAATATAGAATATTGGATGGTTGTGTCAACATGCACATACTTTTTCACTTTTATTTTAGATGCGACAATAAATTTTATGAAGAAAGATAAGTTAATATGTTTAAATTAAAAGATAAGTTAATATGTTTAAATTAACTCTACAGACTTCAAATTATTTATCAATATATAAGAATATTTTATACAATAGTAGTCAGCTTATAGCTATGCAATGTCACTAAAATAATGACCATATAAATATGTACTAAGTATGTTACTAAAATAGTAGGACAACTAAATCAAGAAAAGATGCCTACGTTCAACTCGAAAAAAATTGTCTTAATTGATGATTGCTTAGCAAGCCTGACGATATTCTGAATTCGTAGCGTATGTATGCAATGTTCCTAAAAAAGATATTAAAAGAAAAAAGCTATAAAATTTAATTGAGAATGTAAAACTTCACCCGCACACCCCAAAAGTGTAACCACAATGAGAGGATAGAATTCTAGAATTGAGTAAAATCCTTTTGCAAGTTACACGGACAGAGTAAGAAATTGACAGTTATTTTATTTTCTACAGCCAATCGCTTTGGTGATAGTTTAGTGACAAATTATTTAAAGGTATTCTTTATCTTACACATATTTATATGTATATGATAAAGTCTATGGGATAATTATAAATAGCAAATAAAATTATAATGAAATTATAATTATGAGATTCATATTGCATTTAGTAAAATCCTTCTGCAAGTTAGCATGACCAAAGTAAGAAATTGAGGCATTGAGCTATAGTTGTAGTACATGAAACCAAATATAACTTCACCATTAAAAGGAAGTTGGTTTCACGTGTATATATATATATATATTAGACATGCTACTTATTTAAAAATTTAAAGACCCATTTAACAAAATACCTATTGGCTATCTACTTGATCAAGCTATTTGAATTATTTGGTGCAATCACAAAATAAGAACCAAGTAATGTTTAACATAAAGAGAGGGAGGGAGAAACATACAAATAGTAATGATATTTGTCTAGTAATACTCATAGAACTTCATATCCATTTTCAAACAATGATGACCTAATGAAAGTGGAGCAACTAGAAGCTAATGAGCAATTCATACTATAAAACCCCAAAACTTTCCTTTCAATGAAGGTAAATTTTTTTGTTCGGTGATTAGTATTTTTCGCGTGAATAGTGACTTTTGGGGACTCAACCCTGAAAGAATTAAAAACATTCATAATAAGATTAGAGTGTATTGGTACTGAAACGAATCAAAATAATTCTGATTGGATCGATTTTGGAAATTTTGGAAGTTTAGAACTTAAAATGTCCTTTTTGGAAAATAATGGATATTGATGGTTTTAACCCCATTTGAATATTTTTTTTAAAGCATCTAGTGAATACATATCGACCCTAATACGAGTATTTTGTCGTCAATTTGATGATAAGCCCATTGTGGAATATTTTCTGAATGTAATTCGGTTAGTCAGTGAATTAAATTCATTAAGGAAAAAGTTGGTCCTTTTGCATAGTGATTAGAGGCAAATTGGCCTTTTTACATGTTGAGTAGTGGATTCATGATTCATGATGGAAGATGACATGTGTCATGTGTTAAAAGAGTAAGCTCAAAATGATTGTTTCATTCTTTTTGTCATAACTGTGAGAGTGAAAGTTAATTACCTGTGAGTGAAATACAAAAGAAGAAAAGGAGAGCCAAAGGTGGCTTTTGGCCAAGCTTGAGAGAAGGGTGTGCAGCTGATTTTCCATGGTTTGGAGCATGATTTGAAGAAAGCTTGCAATTTTCCAAAAGATTGAAAGAAAGTGGTAAGATTTCCTAACTATGTTTTGTGAAATGTTTTATTAGGATTCTCGGTTTACTTGAACAGTCCTAGTGTTTTGGCCTTAACTTAGACTACAAACCTAAAAAATTATGTGATACCAACTATAAATGAAACCTAATACATAGTACTAAAACATATAGGAGAAACATAAACTAATTCTAGCTGAATGATATTGAAAATTGAGATTGATTATGGTAACATGATACTATCCCTGTGTTAAAGTAGCTTGTGATATTTGATACATGGTTCATAATTTAGAAGCTTAAATGACATGATTTTTTATGATAAGGAAAATAGAGACATAGGGGAACAAATTTATAGAAGACTTCAAAACCTAATTTGAACTTTTGATATGTGAAAATTAAGGAGCAAGTGGAGACATGGATTCTAGACATGGGTCATAACTGTAACTCATTATGCATGATTGTGATATAGTGAATCAAATTGGGTGAGATTGTGTTTTGAAGAAATTAGTAAGTTAGAATGGGTAAAATATGATGTTTAAGTGAATTTTGAAGTTATATTTGGAAATAAAGACTAATAGGTTAGCTTACGAAAATAAGTAGAAATCCGATTAGCATACATGTTATGCGATTAAATACTAATCTTGAATTTGGTTAAACTGAACTGTAGTTTCAATGTCTTATTTCCAAATTTGGAAATAAATGACTAAGAAAAATGTGTTTTGTATATATAAAGGAAAGGCACTATGAGTGTGCTTGGCAATAAGTTTGCAACACGGTAAGTGTATTTTAATTGTTTCATTTAAATAACTTCTTTGCAAAAGTATTGATAGCATGTGATTTAAAATTATGCATTCAATTGTTTGATTATGAAACTGAAAGAAGTTGAAACTTTTAAATGTACATAGGCCAATGACAGTTTCATGATTGTGACGGGCTTCAGACATTTCCTATTTGTTTTTTATTTCAAAATTGTATAAATTTCTTTACAAAATGGCTTAAGCTTTATGCCACAAATTAAAGTACTTAGAAAATTGATTTTGTTTTAGCCTATGGTAACCGTTAGGCTCATTACATGATATTGTTAGAGTATTCCAAACGTGCATGGAAGTGTCTCGAGGGGGTTCAGTTACTAACAGTGGGTGGTATTGTGTCTATCAATAGTCTAGTCCAATGAGTCACCCTTTACATCTACAGAGTATATAAAGTGCTAGCCAAAATTGTACGGGTAAACGATGTAGAACTACCTTTGTAACTACCGATCTATAGTTGTTAACTTATTACAAGTAAGCGATGTAGGACCAACTTTGTAACCAGTGGTTAACCAGTCACAAGTAAGCGATGTAGAACCTGTTGCGTGACCTTATGCCTAAGGGTACCATAGTGTACAGAATTTTATGGTGGGCTATATCACATGAGAAGTTCATGACAATAAATAATGCCACTACTATTTGCTTTAAAGGTAAAATTGAGAAATTTGGTTTTAAGAGGGTTATATGTTTTATAATAGTATTGTCTCCTACTAGATGAAATGAATTTTCAATGATTACAAATGATTTGCAAAGAATTTTATTTACACTCACTGAGCTCGTTTAGTTCACACTCAACTTTTTGTTTTTAAATAAAACCTCTTAGGTGCATGATCAAGGGCTTCAGTAATAGGGACTCCATATCGCGAGCAGTCAACTACGTCACGTGCTATTGTGTAGGCATTTTTGCCTTGTACATATATATTTTTAAAATGTTGCATATCTTTAAACATGCTTTGGAATGTACATTTGTGTAAAGAATGGATGTGCATAAAGGCTTTTAAATGCAATGCATGATTTTGTTTTATCTTTTCAAAGTTTATTGATGTAACTATCTGAGGTTGCATGTGAGTGGATTTGAAGTCCACAATTTGTAGTTGAGAAATTGATGTAATAATAGAAGTGTTTTGAACTTTTATAAAGACTTTGAATTTTTTGGGATGCCAAAATACAGTTGTTGTGTGGCCGAAATTTTTAATAAATTGAAAAACAAAACTCCATTGTTTATATTTCTTTTTGTTGAGTTGAAGCTTTTCCTTAACAACGGCAGGCAATAGGCTTGGCTTCACGGGAACGTTTCAGATGATTTGGATATCAACTGGAGGGTCATCGTGGAGTGCCGGGCAGGTTGCTTAGTCATTGCAAGATAAGGGCCTATCACATACACCCGAAAGTGGTTTCAAGATAGAGAACTCTTCAGTGTTTGAAACCTATGTATATGGATTTAACACTGCTTTTCAAAGAACTGGCATTTGGAGCACTTTAAAAAGGGTAAAAGGAAATTGCTTAGGACCTTGACTAGTTTGTAAAGACTTCAACACCACATTCTACAAATCAGAAGCTAATGGCAATTGTAATATGCTTAATTACAGCTAGGCTCTCTTCGATTTCATTAGGGAAGTGGAACTAACTAACCTTAAGTTTGAGGGACACACTTTTACATGGAGCAACAAGCAATCCTACAAATGGTTCATAAGAAAGAAACTAGACAAGGCCATTGTGAATATGGACTAGCTAACTCTTTTCACTAAAAGCAAAGCTCTTTTCATGGATCCAAACCTCTCGGATCATACTCCTATATCAATAGAAAATTTATTAACAAAGGTTAGTTAAGTTTACTTCAAGATTCAATAACTTTCTTGCCAATGTTAAAGGATTTCAAGAATTTATAAATAGAAGCTTAGAAGAAATAGTGAATGGAGACAAGCAATATGTTTGTCTGCAGAAAATAAAAGCAATTAAATAAGAATTAGACATCCTGAAAGCCAAATGAAGTCAAAATACTAGAATGGAGATTGAAAAAGCTAGTGGAAAACTCTCCTCTATACAAAAGTCAATAGCAAATAGCCATGAAGATTAGTATTTGTTGAATGAGGAGAAGAAAGCTCTTAAAAATTACATGCAAGTACTAGATAATCACTATTATCTAATGCAAAAAAGAGTTAGAGTTAACTGAATAAAGGAAGGTGACAAGTGCTCGAAAATTTTCTTCAGTGCTCTCTCAACTAGGAGAAATTATAACAAGATATGCTCTATAACTAATGGCAGTGGTCGACTATTTTGTAAACAAGTAGATGTTATAATGGAAGTAGTGAAATCCTTTAAAAGCCTTTTGGGTACTGAGAGGCCTTCAAGTTCCACTACGGAATCTATAAGGTAGTTTATTACTACTATAATCTCCAAGGAAGAAGTTACAAATTTAATTAGAACAATAGAAGACAGGGAAATTGAAAATATAGTTTTCAAAATGAATGAAATGAAAGCTCCTGGACCATATGGACTTAATCTCAATTTCTACCACAAAACTTGGTCAAAGATAGGAAGATTTGTTAAGAAAATAGTGCATTAATTCTTTAATAATGGTGTTCTACTAACAGAAATCAATAAAAACATATTTTTGTTTAGCTCCTAAATCTTCTAATCCATCTTCCTTTAGTGATTTCAGGCCAATAGCTTACATTAACTTCCTTTATAAGATCATAACAAAGTTTTTGGCTAGTAGAATGAAAACAATATTGAACTTCATAACCAATAGGAACCAATGTGCAACAGCCAAATTGGAGACAACATTTTAATAGTGCAGGAGCTTATGAAGGGATATGTAAAAAGAAAATCTCCAAAAAATTATTCTATAAAGATGGATCTTCGCAAAGCGTTTGATAGTGTGAGCTAGTCTTTCTTGTTATAGACATTTGAAGTATTAGAGTTCCCACAAAAGTTTATAATTTGGATTAGAGCGTGCATTACCTTTCCCTTTTTTGGTAATCTAATTAATGGAACTCCAACAGAAATTTTTAGGGGTTCTAAAGGTCTTAGGCAAGGGGACCCTATTCGCTATACATATTCATCATCTGCATAGAAGTCTTCACTCTTCCGCTAAAGCATAATGTCTTAAATGCCACTCTCTTCAAATACTACTATAAATGCAAGCTAGTTTTTCTAACTAGTTTATATTTTGCAAATGGCCTCATTTTTCTAAGTAAAGTGGACTTGAATTTAGTCTCCTTATTGATGAATGCCTTACAAAAATTTAAGGAGCTATCAAGACTTGGGGTAAATCCCTATAAGAACCATTTTTATGCCGAAGAGTGCTTCACACCTTACTAATAATATAGCTCGAATCACTAGAATGACCAAGAACCCTCCCCTTATATTATATTTGAGACTCTTGATCTCCACCAGAAGATTCAAATATAGGGAATTTTCCCACTGATTAAGAAAATTTAGAAAAGACTAGTATCATGGATGAATTGAGCACTAACATATGGAGGTAAGTTACAAATACTAAGAGTTATTTTCTCTTTAATGCATATATGCTGGATCTCCTATATTTTCTTTTCAAAAGGTCTTATAAGATTGTTAAAGCAATGATAAACAAATTCTTGTGGGTAATAATTAGAGGAGGAGGAGGAGTTGAAAAGGAAAGCTAGAAATATATATGCAGAATAAAAGAAGAGGGTGGATTAGGATTGGATGCTATAAATTGCAGCAATAGAATTTTAAAGTTAAAGAGGATATGAAGAATTATAATGGATTAAATGGTTAAACATCTATAGGTGAAATTAGTATCCAAGGAGGACAAGAATGCCTACTCAGTGGCATTGACTAGCTGCTTTTAGGAGGTATGGAAAGAAAGAAACTTAAGAAAATTCACATGCAAGAAAAGTAACTTTAGCACACTGATAGTCTCAACAATGGCAAGCATAAAGGAGTAGTTTATAATTAATCAATTTGCAAGGAAATGCATTAGCACACTGTTGACTTCATGGAGAATTTAGAAACTTTGGTTTCACGCTGAATGTAATTTCTTCCTAATAATGTTTCTGTAATTTGAATTGTAGAAAATGGAGAGTAATTGTCGAGAGTTTAGAGAGGAGTTAACTCCAATTTTTGATCCCTTTGTAACTTAATAATTTTGTTCATAATATAGTTATAAGATTTTATTTGTAAAAAAAAAGGACATTTAGTACCCTAAAAAGTATCTGTCCCAAATGTGGCAATTCCTCTGGTCATAAGGAAGTCTCTTGTTCCTCCAACTGTGGATAGGTCCTTAGACTTCTCCATCATCATGTCTGCTCCTATAATATTTAAGGTACCTTTGTACTCAATTGAGTTAAAGACCAAAGTATAAGTGAACCAAGCGTTGTAATTGGATTTCATGTTGTAGAATTAAAACCCTTATGCCTTGGCAATTGAAAGTGACAGAAGATGATTATCTTTTGTCATTGGATTGTTGAAAACTACCAACATCCAAATCCTGTAGTCACCTAGCTTAGTACTATTTGAGGTGGCAGTCGACATTGCGTTGGCTAGATTGGTGCCATCAAATAAGATATCATGATAATATAGCACAAGGCGTTTGCTGAGCTTTTTGCTCTTTAAACCACGACAACAAAGTAGGGAAAAGGCTACGGTTTTTTTTTGAATTGCAGCTAAAGATCGATTTTTGGTTAGCAATGTTTTGGAAAATAGTCGCTAAAAGTTTACTTTTTGTTAAGTCAATTATAATGCATATTTGTTGGACTTTATTTTGGTTGATTTATGAAATTGTGTTCGTAAATTAATGGAATTATTTGTTAAATGTTTGCAGATGGTTTTCAATGCCAAAAAGACAGAAATAGACCAAAAAGAGGAAAAATATCACAAGAAATTCGAAAAATTTCAGTCTGGCCGAAATTCAAAGACTAGGCGTGGGCACGCCTAAGGACAGAATCCTAAATCTGAAAAAATTTCCAGAATCCATCTCTAATTAGAACACAACCATCCAAGATCTGTTAGACTCTTTTCAAGATGTTTCTCACCGAAATTGAAAGACTACTCAATCTAGATCAAGAACAAATCAAGATAATGAAGAGGTTCAATTCAAGAAGGAAGCTTGGTGATTGCCGTATGTATTTGGGTTTAGGGTTGCATAAAGGGAGGATCATGATCGTATTCTTGGTGGGACTCCAGCAATTGCCGCATCTCCCTTTGATATATTTCCAGATCATCATCGTTTCCTATTCTTCTTTTGATAGTTGCCGCAATTGATTTCCTGTGTTTTTCTTCTGCGTTATTCTCCAGCATCATCGCTTATTCTCTTCTCTTGATGGGCTGCCGCTGATCATCTTCACTTCTCCTTGGCTGCCGCTGTTCATGTTTCTTGAAGTCATCGCACATCATCGCTGACCCACGTCTCAATTACTCCAACAGCACATCACCGCACTCTTCTCTTGTTGGCTGCTGCAATTGCTTTTTCTTCTTGTCCTTAATTAATTAATAGATCATCACATACTCTTTTCCCTTGTTCTGCTGTTGGTCCACGTTGCTGGGGCCTTCAACATTATCATCGCATATCATTCCCATCCTTGGCTGCCGCAATATTCATTCAATTAGCTTTTATGATTTAATTATTCTGAATTTTCCAAGTAGTTAATCATAGACTTTTGGTTAATTTAATTTTCTGGTTTATTTGACTTTCAATTTCTGCAGATTTCAATTAAGAATTTTTATTAGTTTTAATAAAGACAAGCTATGGAGATTATTCTTTTTATTATTTCTTTTGATTTCAATTTAATTATGAGTAGTTAATTTTTTATTCTTGGTTAAGGGATCCATGTTACATGTTATTTTGGTGAGATTATTTGGATATTTTTCATGATTGTTAATGAACATTGGATATTTTCGGATCTGTCTTTTTAATTGAATTTGTTAGTTTCTAGGTGTGCAACTAGGAATTAATTGATTCAACTGCTAGGTTAACAAAATCTGACGTTCAATTTTGGTAACCACAAGTAGCAATT
>JANITX010000211.1:52050172-52069722 GCA_027564395.1 Erythroxylum ulei | reverse complement strand
TGAAGCGGATCAAGTGCCAACTGACAAAGGAAGATATCAACGTCTTGTAGGAAGGTTGATGTACTTGGCACACACCAGACCAGATCTTGCCTATGCGTTGAGTGTTGTAAGTCAATATATGCATAATCCAAGTGAACAACATATGAATGCTGTCATGCATATTTTGAGATATATAAAATCTGCTCCTGGAAAAGGAATATTGTTCACAAAAACTACAAACTATCGAGACATTGTGGTATATACTGATGCTGATTGGGCAGGAGCAATAGATGACAGGAGATCAACTTCAAGATACTTCACATTTGTGGGAGGTAATCTAGTTACTTAGAGAAGTAAAAAACAAAACGTTGTTGGTCGATCAAATGCAGAATCTAAATTTAGGGGTATGGCATTAGCACTTTGTGAAGCTTGATGGCTGAAGCTCCTTCTTCAAGAATTGGGTTATTCAAATAAACGAGCAGTCCAGTTATACTGCGATAATAAAGCTGCATGTGACATTGCCCAAAATCCAGTCCAACATGATCGAACAAAACATGTTGAGGTGGATAGATTTTTCATCAAGGAGAAGTTAGAAGATAAAGCTTTGGGGTTACCAAAGATTCGATCTGAAGATCAATTGGCCGATGTTCTGACTAAGGCAATAACAAGTCAAATATTTTTAAAATGTCTTGACAAGTTGGGCATGTATTATATCCATGCACCAACTTGAGGGGAAGTGTTGAGATTTTTTCTCTACCTCAAATCTCTCTTTCTTTCCTAGAATAGCAGTTGTACAGCTATTGTATATCTTTTCTTTCTTAGTTTAGAGCGAATTCTTCTCCTCTGTTTCTTCCTAATTTATCTTCTAGTTTCTTGCACAATTGTATTATAAATTTTCATTGTAAGCTGGGTATGAAACATACAACAAAAAAGGAGATATTTCTCTTACTTTCTCTTTTCAAGTCCATCGACATAAATTTCACCACACACCTTGCATTAATGTCAAACCAATGCCTGTGTGCAAACTTGTGAACCCGCTAACAAAAATACATTCTCTATCATAGCAACTTTAAGATTAGCGGCATGTTATGAAAATGTACATATCTCCCTTTTTAGAGAATAAAATCATCATCTATGGAGACAATGTTAGCGATATTGTCAATCTCTCCATTAGCTGACCCAAAATTTCTTGCCGAACTCGCCCCACCTCTCGAACAATTTTTTCTCATTTGCCCAGATTGTCCACATATTCAAATAAAGAGATGAGCTTAGGTAGGAACTAGTCATGGATATGTCAAAGCCGGTGAGTCGGGCCAAAGATTTCGGCCGTGATCATAAAAGACACGTATTAAATTCACTCTACTAGCCGCCGAATCTTGATGATTGAGTAAGATCATGACATGTGGAAAGAATGGGCCCGACCTCAAGTTCTGGCACAATTGGAGACCATCATAAAGGCTGACTCAGCATGGCAAACTCTTCGTCTCGAATACCGTGTCGCCAGTCACGTGAGGCCCAAGATACCCGGGTCCGGTTAAAATGTTGCCAGTCAAAAAATCCAGACAATATGTGCGCCACCTGGGAGGTATCGAAGAAAAGAGGAAGTTAGCTGACAGGTTTTTTGGAGTCAAATTCCTGGTTATTTTGCATATAAAAAGGCCTTACATGCTGAGGCAAGAAAACCCACATTTCTAAAGCCACCCTTGAATAACAAAACCCTAAACGACTTCCTTTCTTTCTAGTTCTCTTCAACGTCACCCCGTACTAATAAAACCCCCTCCAAGCTAATCAAAGTTGTACCAATTCTACCAAGGATCAACCCAGCTCTTGGAAACATGCCTGAAATACGCCAGTTTGTGTACTCTCAGATTGCTCCAGATGTTTCCTTCCATAACATTGTTGTCTTCATTATTGCTCCAGATGTTTCCTTCCATAACATCGTTGTCTTCATTGTCCCTGTGCTCCTTACCTTGCTTCAGCTCAAGTGTCAGGGAAATGCTTGTGATTCTCCATTTGAAGAACACCCCATTACAGTTTGGTTCGCTACTGGCTGTTTGCTGGTTTACTGCCTGGTATATGCCGTGGAACTGGGGGAATTCTCAGGTAATGCTCAAGCGCACACAAGTTTTGTTCATCGTTTTAAGTTGTTGTTCGGGTCTCTATCTATAGCTTCCCTTGCATCAATGATCTTTCCAAGCTCATTCCAACCATTCTTGTATGGAATCTGTATCATTCTTTCGGTGGATCGTCGTCAGCTTCTCTTCAACACAATAGCGATGTTCATCAACGTGGTTTATGTCTCCATTAGGAGTAGATTTCTCAATGTGAGGGATGGAGGAAGCATACTTCCTGTGTAAACACAGCTAAGACTATACTGTACTTTGTTTTGTTTTGTTTTTGTTTTTGGTTTTGGTTAATGTTTTTTTTTAAAAGTGTGTTTTGGTTAATGTTATATTATATGTAACCCTTTCCCTAAATTGTACGTGATAATTACAAGAAATGTGCACTTTTTGTCCAAAGTCAGGGAACTAAGATCTTGTGTGGTTATTATACAGAAAAAGGAACAAAAAAACAAAATAGTAATGTAGTTGCAATTCCCGAGTTCCATCAAATGCATGCAGATTGTTTTAATATGGATCCTTAATTTAGTATTACTCTGTCCTATTTTGTCTATTTGAATCTTAATCATTTATTTATGCGGAACTCATATAAATAGGCACAAGACTTACATAAATAAATAGTTGAGATTCAATGAACAGAATATGACCGAGTAATATTCAACAGAGAATTCTTGTTCCAGTTTGTTTAGCTTTTAAGCTTTTAATTGGTCTCCCGTTGACGTGCAATTCAAGTTCAACTTACTTACTTTATTAATTTAAATTTAATAAAATTTAAATTAACTCTAAATATAATTAGCCTAATTAATTAATTAATTAACCTCACTAAGATTTTAGGTTGGGACATAGTCAGGGCTGAATCCTCCGTCGATGACGCTGATGAAGCCGCCATTTCCTTGACTTTAGCAGTCGCCTGCTGCATGTTGCTTCTGCGGCTGGGAGCTGATCTTCGACTATGCTGCCTTCTCGTAACGCCTACTTTTTCAATCGCAGACACCCAGTCGCTAGCAGAGGAGAAAAACACCAAACAACCAAATCAGAACCTCCGGACTCTTCTGCAAACAGTTTCTTCCGTCAAACCCAACTTCTTCTCCGGTTGCTTTCACCAAGAGCAACAGTCTCCAAGCGTCATTCCAAATCATCCCCGTCAATTCTTTTTGATCTTCGGGCGAACTGCAATACACAAACCAAGACAACTCACAAACACACAACTTCATTGGCGGTTATGGGTTTCCCAAACTCACTTGTAACAATCCCAGAAACCAGAAATTTAGTTAGGTCAATGAAGTATGGAGAACTGATTATGGTTGAACGAACCATTATGGATCCACATGAAGGCTTCTGTTCCTGAAACTTTCTTGTGGTGAAGAAACGATTAACCATAATTGGTAATGTTATGAATTGTAGCGGCGGGGGATCCACACTTCATTAAAGGCAGAAGTAAGGGTGGCAGCGGCAGCGGCACCTCTCTAATTCAAAAGAAATCTCATAAATCAGAAATCTAGTCAAGTTAATTAATTAATTAGTTCACTTAATTACATTTAGTGTTAAATTAAATTTATATTTAACTTTGTAAAAAATATTATAAGTGTCACGTACAACAATATTAAATTTTAATCAAAGGTTTATTCTGTCCACCTTATCTAGAATCCAAAACAATGTACTTATCAAACGCAATCCTCTCTAACAGGTCCTGAAAATCCACCACCTTCTTCATCTCTGCAGCTCTTGATAGAATTGGAATCAACCTCGTCGAGATCTCAACTTTCACGTTGTCCAAGTTGCGAAGCGACTTGGTGTTAAACTCGTAACTAGCTGTTTTTCGTTGAACCTTCCATAGATCACCATCCGAGTTAAAGATTCCTTGTCCGAGAAAATCTTCAAGAATGGAAGTGAATCGCTTGCCTTTGTTATAGTTCTCGAAGTTGGTTTTGAGCAGTGACGGAGCCAGAAATTTAATATAGGAGGGCCCAAATATTTATTTTTTGAAATTTTGGGGGGCCCAGTACACCACTGACCCTTAAATAACTCTGTCCTTATATATATATATATATATTAAAAATAATTTTTTAAAAAAATCTTGGGGGGCCCAATGTCCCCATGGAGCTACATGTAGCTCCGTCTATGGTTTTGAGTATGTACTCGACATTTGAAGGGCTAGCGGTGAGAAGACCTTGGAGTTTTACAGGTCTGACAAAGTAAGCAGTGTTATTGAGGGAATTACTCAGTACTTTTACGGTCCAATCCAGGAAACGACGGCGGTTTCTCCAGAAGTCCGGTAAAGCTCCGACGATAGGGTAGATTCTGAATCCATCGACGTTGTTGTTAGAGGGTTTTTTCTGTTGTTGAGGGAAGACAAGGTAGAGGTAGAAGGACAGAGCAAACACAATAAGTAAGAGAATGTATTGGAGGAATAAGGAGAATTCCATGAAAACGGATATGGAAGATGAAACAGAAGTATTTTATATTCTTCTTCAAGATTTCTGTAACTTTGAGGGTTTTTATCATGGAGGGATTGCTTCAAGAGGTGGACATATGAGTTTCCATGCATTGTAGAAGCACCTTCGTGCATGACCAATTCGAAGTTCAAATTACCTGGAATACTGAGTTTTTGAGTAAGATGACACTAAAGAAGAAACAGACTTCGGTATATCATCCTAGAATCTAATTGAAATGAGACCCTTTTAAGAGTATATACTCTATAGACAAATCAAAATTAAGTAATATTTTTGCTATTTTTGATGAAATTATTACTAAAATCATAAATTCATAATTAGGATATATAACATAATTTTATTAACTTTTTTTTGTTCGTATTTATAATTTAATCAAATCTTTTAATCCTAACATATATTTGTAGATTTTATATATCAAATTTCGATACGTAAAATGTCCATCTTTTAATTTTATTAGCAAACCTTGTATTTTAATATAAATAATATTTTATAATTTTGTAAGTATTTAATGAGTCAAAGGTCTTATTTGCACCATTCATTTTTTAAAAAGTTTAGTTGTTATCAATATTGCATATTAACATTTTCGAAACGATATTAATAACATCTTAAACTTTAACAAAATCAAGTTTTTATCAATTTCTAATAATTGAGTCATTAACTATAGTTTGTCAGAGAGATTTCTGCTAAGTATTATTGTTATTGTTGTTGAGTCATTAATTTAGTTTAAAAATAATTTCTTAAATGTTAGGTTAAAGGTGTAATTTGTATTCAACATTTTATAAAAAATTTATGATATAAATTTTATAAGTGATAAACATATGCAGATCAAGTCAATCCTCATGCAATCCCAACAACAATTATCTGATCTCATTTCAAATGTATTTGATTTTATCTTGTGATCTTCGTTATCTTTGTAGATTCATATACATGTATAAATTCAATGTAAAGTCACTCATGATCAATGCAATACAATACAATTACATTCTCAATCACTTTCATTCTTCAGAAATAAAGTGTCTCACATTCGTTTATAAGTTGTTAATAAATTATTTATATATATTGTTCTAAGTCATTTTAGTAAAGATTTAGTGTAGGTAGATAATTATATGTAATTTTTTTAGTAAAACTTCTCAATTTACCTCATGTAGATAATTATTACTATTTAAAATTAGACTATAACTGGGAATTACAAGAAGCCATGAATATATAACATTAATAGTAGAATATCTCTACTTGCTGGAGGACAATAAATGTTCTGTTGGACCCACCCAAAAGGAAGGAAAATGGGCGACTCGATAGTATTTCAAGCCTCAACAGTCAACTCAAGTTTTGCTGTCCGATGTCTCGCAGCGGATAGTAGGTGAAAATGGATTACGCGTGCATTAACTGCATCTCCAACGTCCACTAGCCTCCTTGTAAAATTAATTATAATATACAAGTTGCTGCTGTATTTGTCCAGCTTCTCCGGCATAAAGGTTGAAATTTCACTTATAAGTTGACCTTTAATAAATATATAGCACCAATTATTGATTTTGTACACATCACCTAAAATTTTAATTAATAAGTTCTTCAAATATTTTGAAATAGGAAGTATCAATAAATCATAAACTGAGTAATAATAACTGTTTATAGTGTTTTCTAATGTTGGGCAAGTTATGAATTTTTTCGAGGTATAAACAACAAAGTAAATTGCTTTGTTTATGGATTAAAGATATCGTTGTCAAATACTTTTAACACGTCTTTGGACGGTCTCAAATTTTAACTCACGTTGACGTGAGCCCAGTTTCTTGGGTTGGGTTAGGTTAGGTTAGGTTAGGTTAATATTGTTCTTGGGTCTAGAGGTCACAAGTTTGAAAATCAGGGGTTCATGTTAATATTAAAACACAATCTGCCCAAATTGCACGATTAGAATCAGATTGGCACCACAAGTGGCCAGAGCTAGAAAACGAAATTGGAGATATTTGGTGTCGAATTAGAGTATGGAAAGCCAAGATTTAAAGGGTTACTGAGAAGAGGAGATGTGCTTAAAGTAAAATGTTGAATGAAATGTATGTATATGAACGAGTGACTGTTAAAAAGGAGCTTATGCAAGGGCAAACTAGACATCGATCAACTCCCTTAGAGATCATATTGACCCCTTTACTTGAGTACATAATGTTAACCTACTCCATAACTACATACGCTTTTAAATTTTACTTTCCAGTTCTTGACATAATATTTATATATGTTAGTATAGCCAGTTTATTTGATTTATAAACCGATTAACGCTATAATGTAAATGAAATAATATGAATGCCATAGAATTACAATTTTAGTTTTGTGAAAAGAAATAATGCAAATGTCTTTTTTTAAGTTAAATATTCCAAGTAGCGTAGTAATTTTACTAAAAACAAAACCATGTTCAAGGGCAGAATTCAATGACCACCTAGCTTCACTTTGTGCGGATAACTTGAACTAATCAATTACTCAATCAAATTATTCCGCCATGTATCAACCAACCAACTTGATAGGAGAATTGCTGCCTCACTGCATTCACAAATTTTTAATAGTAGAAGTATCATTGATATAGAATTGTTGAAATAAAAGTTTCTTATTTTTATTTTTAATTTCTCTTGTTTTTGTTCTCATTTTTGAGTTTTCCTAAAATTATAATATTTTGGAAATTATAATGTCCATCCTCTTTTTCTTTCTATGTATTTTTATAATCTATAGGAAAATACAAATCTCTCGTATTACTTTACTCATTTTAAAATGTTCTTATTATTAAAAGATATATTTTGATATTAAAAATAAACATTTTATTGAATTATTTTGACATAAAGTCGAATCAAATATCATTTAATTAAATTCATTCCCCTCTTTCATCAATTTTATAATAATTTATGAAAATGTCTCTTTTTAATATTTTCCATATTATAAAAATAATTTAAAATAACTAAAATTACATGATAGGTTCGTATGTTTTATTTTTTATTTTTTACTTTCTATCTTACTTTACTTAATTTTTAATAAACATTTTAAGAAAATTATTTCATATCTCTCACCTTCAATGTCCTCTCTTTCTCAATTTGTCTAGCACTCTCTTTAACATAATTAGGAGTGGCAGTTAAGCTCGAGCCCGATCTGACCAAATTAGATCAGATTTGAGCCATCTAAGCTCCACTTGACCTAAAACTCAAAAGTTATAAAATAATAATATTATTTTAAATTTTAAATTTTAAAATTAAAAATTAGCATACTACGCTTCAAGTCACCTAAACCCGAGCTTGGATCGTGTGGCCCAAGTCTAGACTGGAGCAAAAATTTTCATATCTAGGGCCTGAGTGGCCAAAGTCTAGGCCGAAGCAAAAGTTTTCATATCTAAGGCCCAAGTGGCCAAATTCTAGGCCAGAGTAAAAATTTTCAAACCCTACCAATTGTCAAATCTAATTATACCTCTAAATTTCTTTCTATTTTCTAATAATTTTACATTTTTTATCACTTATTATCATCATCACCATGCTTTTTTATTAATTATATCTTTTATACATATATTACCATAATGTAATTATTTTAACTAGAAAAATTATAGAAGAATTACAATTTCTAAATTGTTATATATTTTATATAATAATACTATCATCGTTATCATACCTGGAAGTTCTACAGTGAAGCGGAGTCTGGGGAGGTCTGATAGTATGCAGCCTTATCCTATATAGTAGAGAAGCTGTTTCCGGTAGACCCACATGCAGATGTGATAGGATAATAATGAAAAAAAATTCTTACACCCCTATAAAGACTTATCTTCTCGTTGCTGGTTGCACTAGGAATCTGCACTGAGTGACCTTGAAGATACAACAATCCTGTGGTTTGATCATTCTTAATTACATATTTTTTATTGGGTACACAAAATTTCTAACTAAAAATAGTATTAAAAAAAACTATTTTTAGGTTATTATAAAAAGTAATACACAATATCAAACCTTGTAAAAACAAATATATACATATATTTGATTTTATATTTAATAAGAACTTGCCTCCACTGAATCAAATGTTTAGCTCTGCCCCTGATTTACTTTTAAATTGAAAAAAAATTCCATTATAATTTACAAATACAATTCTGCTATAATTTACTTGTACTTTTAATTCAAATAAAATATTTTAACAACTTTTTGATGAAGTATAATATAAAGAACAATTATATTTAACTAGAAATCTCAAGTGTTGCTACCCCACACAAAGGCATGCTTGCTTATACTCGAATATGAATGGTTGTAATCGATTACCAAATATGTTTCAAACTTGCACTCTCTAAAAAGGTGAAATAGACTAGGAAATCTCAAGTCTTGTACAAAATATTTTTAGTCATAGAAGAGGAAGCACGCAGGCACAATGTGAACCATTCCTTCCCACTTTAGTTTTTTTAACTTTTTGCGTGCTTTTTACATGTTTCGAAGCACTTTCTAAAGAATCTATACTGGACTTGGAACTAATAATTTTCATTAACATGTTTTAGTGATAGGATTTAGGTCATCAAGCCCGCCATTAAAGGGGATATCAATATCAAACAACGCAATAATGCACCATTTTCACATTTTTATATGAGTATGGTGGAACAAGGCGAGTAAACTTTCTTTGGAATGGCTAATAAGACGTTGACTATTAGATTAGATTTAGAGCTTTGTTAATTTTAGTCATGGGGTGGCTTTATTTTAATAGGAAAGAAAGTCGTAAAATAGTAAAGCTTGCTAATAATTGGAAAAGGAATCATTGAAGATGACGAAATTTTATTGAGAAGAAATTAACTTCTCTATCAGACACAATTATCAAATTTGTTTTACTTCATCCACCAAGAGTCGTTTATAAACGTGCTGAAAAATTGAATGTAAACATTTTTAACACTGTCTCGTCATGCCAAATAAAGCACTCTTTGGAATATAAAGGCATATAGGGAATATGCTACGCCAGTTGATGATCATATCAAGTCGAATAGACCGCTCTATTTTGTGCCTACTCGCCTTCCCTTTCATCAATTTTACGAAAAACAAAACATCTATATACGCTGGAATATATTCTCAACCACGATTAAAATATGTTTTCTTTTCGTGCCGCTCAAGTATCATCAAGTGTTCGAAATGGTTATATGAGAGTAAGAATAACAATTATCTATTGGTGTTAAAATATTAACAGAAGTGTATACTAAAATGTTATGCATCATATTTTGTATGCGTGTGTATATTATAAAGAATGAGTCTTCATCTAAATCTATATTTTTAACTGTAAATTGGTTGATGCTTATTGTTTAGTTCCATGACTGAAAAAAAGAACATATGTTCATTAAAAATGTTTTTAAAAATTTTAATGATAACTTTAACTTTTAAATAATTAGATAAAAATAATATATTACTTTTGACGATGAGAATTTGTAGGCATATTAGAAGCGTGACACTCTCAGCAAATTTAATGATACTCAATTTCATTATAAGTTAAATGGATAAAAATCATTATTTAATTAACAAAATGAGCTCAATTCAACAGTACATTTGATAAAAAATTTTATAATGTCAAGTGATTGGATCAAAACATACCATGTTATCACGTTAAGATGACACTTGGTGTATCTAATCATTTAGTGAAACCTTTTAATTGGTTTTGCAATTAAGTTGCCTAGTTTACATAATTCCAATCAAAGCGTGAAATGCAAAAGTACTGAAAGGAAGTTAGTGCTTTATATTCAGTATTGATATCGGGTACTGCAATACTTTTATACATTTCAATCGAAAAGAAGAATTGCATGGTGGCATTTTCTTGTACATCAAATTTGGTGGTTGTCACTTTCGGGCATAGAAGAAGAGTAACCATCCTTTTGTTCTAAATTAAAAAAAGCGAAGGATAAAATGATGCACGTTTGCATTCAATGCAAACCATCCAGTTGTATGTGCGGGCTATTCTTTTTCTTTTCTTTTCTTTTTTTCCTTTTTAGCTCGTGAATATGATTTTCAAATTTTTTTTCAACGGAATGTGTTGCACTTGCACCACGAGTGTCAATTTTATTTTATTTATTTATAAAATTAAAAATCTCACCTTTATGTTCCTTTGTCTTCTATTCCTTTACATTCCTCTCATCTAACATCCATAACATCTTGGGGTTACACGGATAATAATTTTTATTTAATTGCGTTAATTTTAGATATGAATTAAATAATACGGTCAAATTTAATTTTTTTATATTGTAAAATTAAAATATCAACTTTATGTTCTTTTACATTTTTATTTATTTTACCTTCCTCAAATTTAACGTTCATAATATATTGAAGTTACACAAAAAATATTTATTTAATTTTGATATTTTAGGAATTCAAATGTATTTTTATGATTCAAAAGATTTAGATAAATTGAATTTGAACTATAATTTTAATTTATAATAAACCCAAATTAAATTTTAAAAATGAATTTAAAGTATTTTTTAATTTGATTTCCATTACTTTACAACTTATGTATATATTGTATGATAAAACTAGTAAATTACATGTTAATTAAAAAGCTGTTGTTAGTTTGAAGTCTTATGGTGGCATTTGAAAATGAAATATTTATACATGTTATTAACAATTTATTTTAAATATTATGTAAACATTTTTGTGTTAAGTAAAGAAAAGAAGAATCACTTAAGCACTTTATTGAGATTCACTAACTTTAAAATAAAAATTTATCACTTGATATAAGAGAAATGAATTCTCTTAGTCTTTTTTTTTAAAAAAAATAAAAATAAAAATATTATTTAAATTCACATCATAATTTCTAGATATATTTTAAGTTATTTAAAGAATTTTAAAATTAAATTAAAAAGCTATTATGCAAAAATAACTATTTATATTTTATTATATTTTTTGAAATTTGAATTTGTAATAGTTTAAGAAAAAGAGTTTATTGCTCGCTAAGAGAGGAGGGGTGAATTTTGGATGTTGACTTTTTATTCTATTTGTAAACTAATGAATAGATTGTCTATTATGAATTATTATAATAAATTAATATATAATAATCATAAAACAATAACAATAAGAATTAAAAGAGAGTAGAAAATGAAATAAAATTGATTTAAGAGTCTAGCCAAACAATATTTGGTGTACATATATTCCTCAAGATTCATTTAGAAATTTACTATTTTCTTTTTTGAATGGGCAAAGAGTATCCCTCTATACAATATCTCCTTTACCACGGGCGAAGAGAAAACCTTACAGTCATCTTACTTTATCACGAGTGAAGAGTTACTCTTTATGAATTTTGTTCAAGGTTAAGTGAAGAGTTACTCTTTATGAATTTTGTTCGAGATTAAGAGGATCCATCGTAAAGTGTGTCTCGTGAAATTTACTCAATTGCAATAGTTATATAAACAAAAAATCTTTTTCTTGCTTGTACTAATGAATAGAGATTTAATATGTGCTATGTCACTTTACTCATTTTCTCCATCATTTGGTTGTTTAATTGGTTCAATTGGCTCATTTTACCATTCCATTGAACTTGATCTTTCACATATTAACTTACTAATATCAGTAAATATAAAATATAAGTACTAATATATTTTGTTATCATCAAATTGTAGGTTAGAACTTCACTTAGTCTAATAATCTCTCCTTTTTTTTTTACCACAATAAAATATATGATTATATTAGAGAAAATAAATGATATATGATTATATTAGAGAAAATAATAATCTCTCCCAATTTTTGTCAACATTAAAAAGGTATATGATAGGTCTTTAAGCATTAAAAGATAAAAACAAATAACTTTTCTCTCTCCCTTTTCAAAAACTCTAGCACGTTAACAAAGACTATGTATAAAGTTCCCTTTTTTACAAAAGATTATTACCAATTTAAAGATCAATATACATATCTTCCACTCAGTGCAGGCAACAACACTTACTCTCCCTAAATTTATATGCCAAGTCAAAATGCTTAAATGTAAGTGGTTACCTTCTTTCATGTACCACCAATTGTTATCTTCTTTTCTCTTAGTTTAGTAGTTAGTCTTTTGGTACTAATTTCCTTATTTGGCTTATGTGAGGGCTCTTGGCGGTTATTTTTAATAAATTATTAGAAATCCCATTAATGTTACTCATTTGATATCTATAGAGGTAATACTAATTGGTGATATTCATTTGACGTCACTTCATATTGGCCTACAATATTAAAAAAATCAATTCTATTACCCACACAAACTTAGTCCTTAGAGATTAGTTCTTAATTTTTTTTACAACCCATATCTTTTTTGTTTTACTTAATAAACATTGTTTAAAAGAGAAATTTATGTAGATATGTCTATAATCACCACAAAATAGCTTCTCACATGATGAGAATTGAAAGTGCTATTACCCTATGACCAAGACCTTTAAAAGTATAACTTATATGCATTTTCAGGTTTTGCTAGATGATTTGGGTTATATAATGCTTTCTTTTGGACATTTGAGGGATTAGGAGTTCACTTTATGTGGTAATGAAGCCTAATAAATGGTTTAGCATATGCTATGATCTTTTAATGAAAATATGACTTATGGTGATATAAAGAAAATTTCATGCTTCTTTTTTTTCTTATAAGGTCTACATTAAATGGGATTTGGAGTTGTCTTTGTGTGATGGTAGAGCCTAATAAGTGATTAGCATATGATATACTCTTGTAATGAAAATATGCCCTATGGTAATTTAGAGAAAACGCAATGCTTCTTTGCTTCTCATAAGGATTAATATTAAATGGTAGCAAGTACCATGCCTTTATGCTTATAAAAAGGTCTATAATGATTGTGAGCTTATTTTATGCCATTTTAATAATAAAGAGGCCTCTGTGAATGGGAAGGAGGTTGTAAGTTCTTTCGAGATGACCTTTCATAAAAATTGCACCTATTTTTGCCTTGAATAGTATAGCCTTTAAGTGTAGAATGTGATCCATATATGAATTTCCTTTTTCTTGGGGCTTAGAGGATTATAGATGAGCACGTATTTTTTGTAAACATTTAAAAGACGCAATATCATCATGTGAAGATTTAGACATAGTCTCATTATGTAATTGCTTGCCCCTTTTTAAAATAGTCTAGGCATTCTTTAATGCAATTCCTTAAATGAAACTAATTCCTTACTATCATTAAAGTTGTTTTGGGCTTAAAAATAAACACTTGATATGCATGAAATTGATTCCATATCTCACAACTGGTCTAAAAAATAAACAATTAATGTATATGAAAAATGCACATTACTTTTCTTGATTTCATGTCAAATTGCCATATATTAGTTTATTTATTATTTTCAGGCATTTGTGATAAATTGAGCTTAGGACAAAATTGTTCAAAAATTAGAGATCATTTTAAGTGAAAACCATAAGAAAATCATAATTCTTAGAGGAATGTAGTCTAGTCCATGCTTGTGTACCGGCCCATATCCTTTAGGGATCAAATGTAGTAAGAGACATAAACTAAAACATAGCCTAAAAAGAGACCATGTGGCAGAAAAGAAGATATATACAGAAACATGGCCTTAGTTATAACTGTGCCAGAGACCATCTGCTAATCATAAAGAAGACAGTAAGATTCATAGTCTTGGAGCACAACTATACTCGAGACTATGTACTAATTTATAGAGAAATAGTGACATCTACAGTTTGAGGACATAATCATGCTAGAAAACATGTCTCCCACTTTGCTTGTTCCCCAGATCGTGTTCAAAGTCATGAAAAAAATATATAAAGTTTTTAAGAAGTTTGGAGACTTTACACTTTAAACGCTTCTTTTACTCTCCAAATGTTAGGGTTAGCCACAGGATGCCCAAAAACTCTTGGGAAGCCAATTTCAACTTTTTTTCATAAAAAATTAAGATCCATACATCATCTCAGTAGGTCAAATTGTTGGTGAAATCATGATATACACATATATTTTCTTATTTTTGTGTCAACCTCGTAGGGACTACAAATAGTGGTAATGACCTCTTTTCTGTTATATGACTGAAAAATTAAAGTGAATATTTAACTTAAATAATAAAATTAAACTAAATTTTAATACAATTAATGACTAAGAATGCAAATTACTTAATAAAAATAACCAAATCAAATAGCATTACCTAGGGAATGAATCCCTTTGAGACTTTTTAAGTTATTAACCCCCTATTATGCAATTTAATTAATGAACAATGGACTGTGAAAATTTGTATTTATGTTAATATCTTTCTCAAGACTATTAACACCTAAACCCATGTTGATTAATTGAAATATTTTTCTAATTAAAACCCATAAGATTACATTAATCGATTCATGAATTTCACTAATAGGTTTAACCCTAATCTAGAAGATTTATATTGACCTATCTCTAGGTTTGCATGGAACTCCTGTCAATTATAGTATATCTATTTATATAAAAGAATTTCTCAATCTAAATCGTATGAAATCATATATGAAATAATATTTTGAACATATTAAGTCTTGAACTAATCAAAATAAATATTTGAATCCAATGAAACAATAATCAAATTGCATTAAGTAAAGGATTAAAATGTAAAGTCTACCCTATGGTTCATCCTACCTAAGCACTAAACAAATTTAGTTCATACAAATAGAAAACATAACTAAATATTCAGAATAAGAATTAAAAATAAGAGAATCCATTGTATATCCTTTTTTCTCTAATACAATCTACTAATACTTTGATGGAAATATGGTCTCTATTGATCTCTATGTTAATCTACAATTTTGTGCTGCTCTAAAGTTTAAATATGCGCGTAAAACTTGAACTACCTTATTGCCCATTGAAATTAGGGTTTTTGTACTAGACACGGTCACACACATTACCCTGTACAGTGACCATGTCCCTTAAAAATCACTTTAAAACTTAACCTTAACGTAGAAACATAGTTTTAGAGTTGAATTTTAGTGAATATTCATTTAGCTTATCCACTTTTGTTAAAAACAAATTAGTGTATCCTCAAACAATTGACTAAGTACGAATCTTGAAAAGGATACCAAGCTAACATGTATTCAATCTAAAAGAACATTTTGGATAATCCAAATAATCAATCACTAAATTTAAATGTGGAATGACACAAATTAGTTTACAAACATCATTTCACTTTTATTTAATTCTTTACCTTTTTTTTGATGTCTGTGGTTCAAATATAAGTTGATACTTTTAGTGTAGGGAACTCAGAAGCAAAAATGGTTGCATATAAGGAGAGGATGGGCTATCACTAAGTCAAAATTTTAAACAAAAAATAAATTTAATTTAGATAATATTTAATTGCTTATATTTATGATGAAAAGTAAAAAAGAACTTATCTCGATCACCTTTCTTTATCTTCGATAACCTAATCTAGCATATAAAAACAATCTACATCATACGAATTGCTTCTCTAATTTGAGTTGAACCTATAAAATAGACAGTGAAAAACCCCTGAACTATTAAGTTGAATTATTTGATAGTCATGTTTGTTTTTATTAACTTGCAACTTAAGATTTATGATCCTAAGTGTCATAAGTGATAAAAAAATCTAATAAATACTTTCTAATAATAAGAAATATAATGTATTTACTACTCTAATTTTGAATTGCTTTCAAAAGGAACCTAATATGTTTGATGAATAAAGAAAATCCCTCACCTCATATATATAGAGAGTAAAATACATAAATCTCTTTTCTAATTTAAGAAACAATAAAAGGTATTAATTATTAAAATTTTTGAAAAAAAACCTAATAGCTTTTAGTTTTTTTAGAATAATTCCTTCTCTTAGACTTTGATTAAAAATAACGGTAAAATACACGTGATGCTTACATGTTGATTCAACTTAACTCTTAAATTATAACTATTAATTATAATAATTATATTAAATTATTAATTTAAATTGATTAAGGTTGAAGAGCTAATTTAAGTTAGTATATTAGTAACATTTGATTAGCCTGTATAATTGTGTTTGATATTGATACATTAATTTTTCATCGTTATTTTTTAAGTGAACTCTAAAACAAAGAAATTTTCCTTAATTAAGATTTAAAAGATTCAAAAGCCTTATAATAATTATATTTAAACTAATAATTATAATAAAGATCTTAAATTATTAATTTAATTTGAATTCTACGTTACTCCGAAAATTGAAAAAGTTTTTTATTTTATTTAATAAATTTAGATAAAAGATAGAAGATATGTTGTTAAAGTGGGATTTGAAACTTGAAAGAAATTGATCGATTGATTTCGTGAGCATGAATGTTATTTTTGGGACGTACAAATGAGTCCATAAAAAAAAGAGAGACCTGGAAGTCAAGAAGCAAGGCGGAGGTGATTTAGGCCCGCACAAAGTTGCCACCTTCCTCAGTCGTGTTATATCAATAAGCCCGTTTTTGCTCTTCATGCGACTGGACACCACACCGAGATTCCTACTCCTCAAAGTCAAGCCTTTTACTTGATGCGGCCCATTCAAGTACTCTTCTCATGCTCTTACTCTGCGTTGCTCTCAATGCAGCAAGAGATGACATGATCCTATTCTATTTATTTATGAGCATTTATTTATTTAATAAATGAGACTTATAATAAATAAATAAATAAATATTCATAAAATAGGATAAGAATTGGGTAACAAGAACAAGTAATCTAAATCTCTTTATGCAGCTCCTCTTGGTGGTCAAAGGCTAGAAGTGTTCGCGTTGTAGTTTATTGAATTTTTTTTTTGGTAATTAGTTTATTGAAATTTTGCTGAAGCGTTTGAGCATTTATTGTATTTTTATGATAGCATTAAATATTGACGGGTGCTTGGTTAGTTGATATATAAAAAAAAGGAAATATTGATAATATATTATGATTGGAAGAATAATATTTTTATATCTCCTTTTGGGGCAATATTGCAAACCCCCATATAGTAAGAAATGAAATATTTATTTCTTTTTTTACTATATTCATTATAAATCTTATTACTCTAAATTATTATCCAATTGCGAATAGATAAGAGTCTGTCTAAAATAACTTTATTCAATCCTGTCTAATGTTCAAAATGGCATTGTTTTACTTATTGGACATTGTTGGACAGACTCTAATTAAATTCACCTTTAATGGCCAAAACGATGTAGTTTGAAACATTGGACAGAGTTAGAAAAAGTTATTTTTGGACAGAAAATCCGAAGAGAACGGATATCCATGCTTTACACGATCTTGATCTTCTTTCGATAGATAATACCTCAGTTTTTTAAAAACATTTTACAGGATAATACGATTGAATTGCAATATTTGTGATAGACTTGAAACTTTAGTTTATTTTATATTTATTTACATGTAAATCACGAATCTTTAATATATCCTTGATGTATATGTAGATTTTAATTAAGTGATAATTAATTGTAAAGAGTAAAAGTTAATATATCCTGCATAAGTACATATTTAATTCATAAGGTATGTCTAATCATAATCAATAACAATATCAAAAGAAGTTCAACAAGAGAAATATATTTCACAATTATTCAATGATCAATTGACAAAAGATTTTCTAAATAGTAGTTAAGAGAGTGTAATGTATTTAACTGAATTCTCGTATTAATCACATTGATTAAATATGCTACAGTTATTGCTATTTAATTAATATATTTTAATTAAAATAAAGTAAGTATTCTATGATTAAAATTATTTAGTTGAGTATAATGTATTTAATAAAATTTTCTAACCAAAAAAATAATTAATTTATAAATTTTTCTATATGTATATTCAATAAATACACTTTACTCTTTGTCTTATGTATTTATTTTAATAGTTAACTATGAAAAATTCATTAGAGATCAATAATTTTTTTGCAATTTATTAACATAAATTAATTAATTAAAATTTTCAATAAATCAAAATAAACAAGATTTCTCATGTGTCTAATTTTTGTGGCTCCAATACAAATATAATTAAAATATTATCCAAAGAAATTATTGTATAATAAATAAACAATTAGTAAACGATATATCAATTCAAAACTTTTTGTAGTTATTAATAGTAATAAATATCTAATTATTAAGTATTACATGTAAAATAATAGAACAAAGGAATTACATAATTGATAAATATATTAACTTATGCAAAGGCACAAAATTTGTAATATACAAAAGAACAAAAGCCATTTTTTTTAATTATAATTCCTTACGTTTTTCATACATTATAAGTTATTGGAAATTGTTTAAATTATTTGAATGTTAAAATCTATTATAAATAGTACATGAAGAGTTAAGAGGCTTTCATAGAGTGGTCTTAATCGTGGACGGATCCGCATGGCTCCAAATAATTTTATATAAAAAATTATTATTTTAAATTTTGATCTTATAAAAAAATAAAATTTTGCCCCCCATTAAAAATAAAATTTTGTTCCCATTAAAATTTTGTCCCAACTCAAAACATTTTCTGATTCGTCCCTGGTCTTAATAAAGTGAATTTATGATTAAGCTTTTAATGTTGAAAAATCTGGACCGAATCTGATCTGACCACAGCGGAATAATAAAAAAACTCTTCTGTGATTTTTGATTTCTCGAAAACCAAGATCTATTTAATTCTATAAAATGATTAATATGAATTAAAATAAAGCAAAAATTTAATTCGTACCGTTTTCTAAAACTTGATCTGTATCTTGTCGTATCCCTCGAACCGTTTTCGGAATCAATCCGCCTCAACCACCGTAGCCGCTTACGTGTCCGACCTCTAACGGTATCCACAGAATAGGTTGAGAAAACTTTGTAATTTTTACAGAGAGGGTTAAGCATGAAGTGCTAGTTCCATAGAGCTCAAGTCTATTATAATAAGCTTTTGGACGTTTTGGTAATTTAATTGAAATTAAATATTAATTTCAATTAAAATTTAATTAGAATTACAAATAATTCTAATTAAATACCAATTATGCCCAAATAAGATTCAATATCTTATATTGATCCTTATTTATTAAATATCTCATATTTAATCTTAAAGTTTCTCAAACTTTATAATCAAGTCCAACTTGATTAAATTAACTTTGCTCTCTCCAACCCATTCTATATGTGT
>JANITX010000211.1:52022210-52038696 GCA_027564395.1 Erythroxylum ulei | reverse complement strand
TCTATCATATTTATATTATATTCACAAATAAAATTTTAATTAATATAAATATTTTTCTTATTTAATAATTAATTTATCATACTAATGATGATGATAATCAATGTTATAAAAATATTTACCATTGTAATAAATTAGGTAGTACATTTCAACTTTTAATTTTTATGTTATAAATGTTAACAATAAATTCATGATATTTTATTAATAATGGATAAGTAAATAGAATATTTTATTTTTAATTATTAAATAAATTGGAAAACAAATTGAGAATAAAATTATTTACTAAAAAAGATAAACTAAAACTTATTAAAATATGTATTTCAAATTAAATTTTAGCATTTTTAATGTATTAAAATTTAAATAATTAAATTTTTTGGAGATCATGTCAACTATAAATTTTTAAGAGCTAAAATATATTTATTGTGAAATAATTTTTCTTTTAAAGATAATTTTAGTTTTAAAATAGATTTTATTTTATAATAATTTAAAAAGTAAATAAACTAAAAATATTACTAAATAAATTATAGCCATGCTTTGATTAATAATTAATAGTGTACAAATAACTGTTATCTAAGGAAAACAGAAAGAGTAACTTACATAAACAAGGCAGAGACCAATTCTATGAAAATGGAGAAAACATAAAAATCGTGGACTTGGGCCAAGCAGTAAGAAATTGGCATCTTTGTAGCCTTTGAATCAACATTTTTTCTCCATTGTCGTTACAAACTCTTCTTACCCTTGACTGATGGCGCGGCAGCATCGTTTAGGTGAATACTATAGCTACACAAGGAAGTCCCTACAGCCACTCGTTTCTACTCATAGAGATTAGATTTTACCATTAATGTGTGCACTCTTCGCTGGGTTGTAACTTAAATTGAGACCTCTTAAGCTCGCCCTAATGCAATCTCCTAAATAATTTTTATCTCTCTTGTTTTAGTTTTAAATTTTGGTTTAAGTTTCTAGTCCAGTTTTATAGTGAACATGTTTTACAAAAAGGCTACTTTTTCCTGTTATCCTTCACGGTGAATGATATTAACAATACGGTGACAGGTTAATGTCCTTAAGCGATGAGCTTGATGACCCCATCAAGTATGAAATTCATGGAAAGATAAGCATCTCTGAATAATTTCCAATACAGATCCTAAAATCTTTCATACATAAAAACTAAACATATCATGCAAATTACTTTTTTTTATCAGGTTGGCCATCCGGATGGCCACAATTTGGGCCTTTATGAACCTGTTTAAGACTTCACATTCCAAGCTGATTTCACTATTAATCGATGTTCTATGAAGACATGGAAAAGACATAGGAATATTCTCCATTTTTGGGATTTCCTTCAATTATTGACATTGTTTGATTGTCCAGATCTATCATTGTCGTGCATAGGGTGCATAGTGCTGGACCTGAAAAGTTGGATGAGATGTTAAACATTATTGAGATGGAAAAAAGTTTTCAAATTTATGTCCTCCTTACCAGTCATGTAAATTGGGTATTTCTCATCATCTGTGTCCCCAAGAATTGAAAGGAGATCTTCTTTTGATCTTTTGGGTAGAACTGCTGCCCTTTTCTGCCTGCTTTTTGAATTATCATCTTGAACCTTCACGTCATATTCACGTTTATATCTTTAATGTAATAATATGATTGCAGTTCTTTGTGAAACTATGAATGAGTTTGCTGTCAGGTTATTATTCTTTTTTTAGAAAGTAAAATCTATAAATATTTTATGAATAATGAAATTGAATTAAAAAGGATCACACTTTAAAAAGTGCCTCACTAAGCACTCTATACTCCTCCCCCCATTATACACATCAGATTGATAAATTACTAAGAGAATGAAGTTAAATTGAACTAGAAGGCAAAATTTCACGATTCTCCATGAAATTGACAGTGCTCTGCGGCATTTCTTTACAAATTGTTTGATGATAAATTGCCCTCCTATGTTTGCTAATGTTGAGGCTGTCAATGTGGCCAAGTTCTTCTCCTTGCCTGTAAATCTCCTAGAGTTCCTTGCTTTCCAATCTCCTAAAAACAAGTAGTCATTGCCACCAAATAGGCTTTCTTATCCTCCATAGGTATTGGATTCTTCTTTATACATTGGATAATGTCCAGTAATATGGCATAGTTCCGTAATCCTTATCATTATTTTCTTGGAGATTCTAATTTGAAAGAATAGATGGTCCTAAGTTTCATTCTCTAACTTATATAAAACATAGTTTTGAGCAGGGGCTGATAATTTAGTCTATCTATTGCGCTAAGCTTGTGTTCAGCATAGCTAATCACAACAGAAAGCTAGCACTTGGCTTGAGACTTTTATTCCAAACCATTATGCCCTATTCTACCTTAGATCTTATCCCATGGATAAGCTCCTTGATCTTCCTATTTGTTAAGTCAATCACAGGTATATTATGCCAATGATAGGTGTCCTCATTTTTAGGTTTTAAAAGATGAATTGTTATCTTGTTCCTCATTAATTATAGAAGGCCAGTTTCATTTTCAATAGCTTTTTTAGGAAAGTTGGAGAGAGCTAACCTTGCATGTTGATTCCTATAAGAGCTCCTTGACCATTCCAATTATCAAACCATTAAGAAACATTGTTTCCTTTTCCTACTTTACAAATTACATTTGGTTCCACTAAGACCCTTAACTTTAGAAACTAGTTAAATGACTAAGAGTGAGAGGCTTTGGGGACCATAGCACAAATGTTGTTTCCTTTGAGAATGTAGCTATGAAGCCACTTGATCCACATTGATTCCATGTTCATTAGGATTCTCTATATCCTTTTTAGTATTAGAATTTTGTTGCTGCTATTGATAGCCTCCAAACCCAGTTCACCCTCTTCTTTTGATTTACATATATTTTTCCAACTTACTTTTATAACTCCTCCACCTCCTCCCACTTTTCCCCATAAAAATTGCTTCATCATCTTTTCTATAGTCTTGATGAGACATTTTGAAAGGAAATATGGGACCACCACTATATATCCATTAAGGAGATAACATATTTTAAAAGTTGTAAATTACCTCCATAGGTTAAAGCTCCATTCATAACCAAGTCTTTTATGAATTTTCTCAATCAGTGTAAAGTAATCACAATATCTAAGTCTTCCGGTGGAGATTGGGAGTCCTAGATATAAGAGAGGGGAATTGTACTTGGACAATCCTGTTATTCGAGTAATATTGTTTGAATGATGTGAAGCACTCTCTGACAAGATAAAAAGGCTCTTGTGGAGATTATTCCCAAGACCAAATAGCTCATTGAATCTTTTTTGCATATTCATCAATAAGGATATAGTGTTCAAGTTTGTTTTACTTAGTAAAATGAGATCATCTGTAAATCATAAGTTTACTAGACAACCAACCTGCATTTGGAGTGAAAATTGAATTGTTGAGACATTATGTTTTAGCAGGAGGGTGAAAACTTCCATACATATGATGAATATGGGGAGAGAGGGTCCTCTTATTTGAGACCTTTAAATACCTTAAATTTTTTTGTAGGAGTGCCAATAATTAGAATTCCAAAAGAGGGAGAGGTATGCACGCTCTAATCCAATTTATGAACTTTTGAGGGAAATTCAGAGCTTCAAGTGTCTACAACATGAATGAACAATTTACATTATCAAATACTTTGTGAAGATCCACCGTAATAGCACAATTTTGTGTAGAGTTTTTCCTTGCATATCCCTTTGTTGTGGACGCATTCTTAGGGAAAACGTATGAAAGAAAAAAACATTAATTTGGATTTTTATCGATTTGTTAGATAGTTGTTGTTTTATGGTTATTTCCTTATTAGGATAATAATATGATAGGAATCCTATTATTGATAGGATAATAATAAGGTAGGATTTGGTAGGAATCCTATTATTGATAGGATAATAATAAGGTAGGATTATCGAAAGTAGGAAACATGCTTAGGGTAGGAATTCTATTATTGTAAGGAGACTTGCCTATTTAAAGGCAATCAGAATTAATAAAGAGCAAGTCAGAATTTATTCAAATAAGAGATCAGAGTTCTCTCTATCGAACTCTAAGGTATCAACCTCCCTTTGAAGAGCTGAAATTCTACTCAAGATAGGTCGACCAAAAAAACAGTATACTCGCCCTATGACTCGATCCCAAACACGGGACCATAACACTTTCATTAATAAGAACTTGCAATCTGGAATTTTTCTATAACTTGAGAGTTTTCAATTAGAAAGTGTGATGCTTTCTTCTAGGAGTGATTCCTAGTTTCCTACCTTCCATTCTTGGTGTTCTTTCCTAAAATTCCAGCAACCCTAACTCAAATTCCAGCTCTCTTAAACCTACTTTCTAGCCATCTCAAACCTATATTCCAACCATCTTAAACCCTAAAATCCTAAGCCTAAAATTCCAGCAATCAAATTTATAAAATCTAAAAATTCTGCATTCCTAGCCAAAATTCAACCTTGAAACCTAATATCATCTACACTTCCTAATTTTGTGCTTTTAACTACTAGTTCATAATTCCTCTATTTGTCCTGCATCAGAATAGCTTTGCAACAGTAAGACAGATGGCTTTAAACCTGTATATGGAATGTACTACCAATAACACCCAGAAGGATCTTAATTGATTGTCATTAACAAATTATTTTTAAATCTATTGTCAACTACTCATAGAAACAAGTGATGAGAAAACTAGCACAACCAAATATATAGTCCTCTTGTATTACACCTTAATTTGGCTGAAAGCAAACAAAAAAATTGAAGGGGCACATGTAACAGTACTTACTAACTAATATGAGCCAAATGAACCATAAGGAAGAAAATTCGAGCTCAATGACTTCAGTCAAATAATATAATTGAATCATTCTGAGATAAAAGAAATATGATCCATGGACTCTGTTAGACATTCCTTGTTTTTTGCTGGTTTTTCCTTCCCTCTAGCCAATCTTGTCAAGTTTCCAACATTCGATGTCTAAGGAGGCACATTAATCAACATTGTTGATCCTGTGCCTATCTTTGCTCCTTTCCCAATCTTCACATTCCCCAAAATGGTAGAACTTGCTTCAATCAACACTCCAGCCCTAAATCTTGGGGCTAGTTCCTCCAAGTGTGACATGATGAAGTCTTGACATAATATTTTCGTAGATGCATACGATAGTGGAGCATGTTGAGAAAGAGAAAACAATGCGTAGTAGCCTCTAATTTTTGTCTAGTATATGGTGGTGGGGCCCACCATTTACGATTGGGCTCCAAGTTGGTAATTATGGGTCCTACTACAAATATAAATCCACATCAGGAAATAATTCACGGAATCTTGACGGGCTTAAAGATTTCGTCAATTTGAGATTGAATATGTGAGGGTTTTACAATGCATTGGGCTTTTGTTTTAATACTCCCAAACATTAGGATCTGACATATATTATGATGTACACCTTGACATTCAAACATGCCTTTTCCTAATATAGATCTTACCAATGTAGTTGAGTTGCATCATTTTGTAAAGGACAAGTTACACATGCCTTTAAAGGTGGAACACAACTTCAAAGGAAGTAAGTCCACGCTTCCACTTGATGGAATTATCTAGCAGAGGGATACTAGTGAGGAGGAGAGAATTGAGCAAATATGGGGCTGCAAAGAGAGAACATCTTCTAAACAAGACGTCTTGTAAGCAGTAAGGTGTCTACCATGATCATTTTTGGAGAGAGTTGTACTAATATAGTTAGTACAATACCTGTAGAGAAATTGAAATTGTCCACGTTGAAACATTCAAGGATACCAGTTGTAGAGGCTTAATGAATAGGGAAATCAAGGTGACTAGATAGGTGCTTTCTCCATTGAAAAGTATAAGAATGAAGTTCTTTGCAATGTGGTCCCTATGCAAGCTAGATTGTGAGTTGTGATCGTATGATCAGAGGAAAGTCATTCATAATGGCTTCAAGAATAAGTATCCTTTATGAAAGACAACTCAGTTACTCTTGTGCCAATGATATCCACGCAGTTCTATGATAATGAATTGAAACTAAGAAAAGAAAATGAATAATACGATGGCCAACAAATAGAGGAGACAAAATGTTCGATTCAGATGATGATTCAAGGTCAAATCCTTTTGAAGAAAGAGGGAATGATGCAATCATAGTTAGTACTTCCTTATCAAATTAATATATTAAAGTTCCAAGTTGACAGTATTATCGGCAGTTTAGAGTTTCTACTTTCTAGTTAAAATAGTATCAGTAGTTAGCTTTCCAATTTAAATAGGGAATCACCTTTATGTGTGTAGAGGAGGGACAAATTTTATTTGGTAGGGTTTCAATGTCGTTTTTGGATTCTCTTAAGGTTTGTTTCTAGGTAACTCATGAAGCCAGAAAACTTTTTACTTGTTAGCAAATGTTACTGTTTCTCGATGATTATACCATGGAGTTCACATGCTGGAATCTTTACCTAAATGTCGGTTATGAAGTTGAGCTGGAGTTTGATGAGAAAGTTTACTGAATAATCTTGAAAGCATCTGAAAAATGACAGTTAAATCAATCTACGTGAGAAAAGTTGTGTGAAAACAAGAAGATGAAATAGTAAGTTTTTAAGGCACATTAATTGCAGGGTTTAATTTTTTTATGCAAAATTAGTGAAAGGAAGAGATAGGTTGTGGTAATTTTTTCGGTCCAATTCTTACCTATGAGAAATTTCTGGCTAAAATTACTCAGATGCACGACCAAATCTAACTATCAAAAACTGTAAGCTGTATCCCCAATATTGAAAAGTTGAAAATTTCGATAGGGTAACAAACAATATATTTGTTCAGAATTTTAGGACTATTCTTTTAAGAATTTGGGTTAATAAATTATAGTTCTTGCATGTGTTTTGAGGTTCATTCCATTACAGTCTGGCGCAGAAGATGGATCACTTTCTGTTGAATACTTCACATTTTCATCAAGCATTGCAGACCATTTGAGATCAGCTTCTCTTGTCATTAGTCATGCAGGTCAGCTTCTTAATTTTTGTTTGCAATTGATGGTTATGAGTGTAGGCTCACGGTTAAATAGTATCGCTTCTATAAACTATTCTCCCCTTTAGTCTCTAGCCTAAGAATTAGTCCTAGTTGTGGGTTGGCCTATACTTGCTATATCTTGGTGAAGAATGTGGGGGTCAGAGTTATGTCTTGATATACCACCATAATAAAGGGATTGCATCTGTCACCTCATGGGTCAAAAGCAGTAAAATGAAATAGATCCTTACCTTATGCAGGCTCAGGGAGCATATTTGAGACTTTGCGACTTGGTAAACCCTTGATTGTAGTGGTAAATGAAGATTTGATGGACAATCATCAGAGTGAGCTTGCAGAAGAATTAGCTGAGAGGAGGTATTTATATTGTGCTCGGCCTCAGACTCTTCATCAAACAATAGCAAATTTGGAAGGGGAATCTCTGCTTCCATACCCTGCGAGTGATGCCACGCCTGTTGCCAAGATGATAAACAGGTTTCTAGGTTTCCCAGACGATTGATGGAACTATAGAATTATGAACTTGGGTTGAAAGTCCACAATTGTACATTTGATGCATTATAGGGGTATTGATTGTCTGATTTGGTTTTGATATGAATCATTGTTGTGGAACTTGATTGGCCCTTCAAGACACTGGAACAAGCCCGATCAACTTTGCTGCAATTGCCGTGTCTGACAATACATGTAGTGTAAATTTGTTACATTTTGTTGGGTTTCGATAGATGTTAGTGCTCATTTGTTTCGATAATGGTGAATAAATGGACATCCATTACTGAGCTGATCTAATGATGGATACTAATGCACATGTTGGATTTTTGTAAAGACTATTGAATGGGAAACGACTTTATGATTGTAGATGGGTAAAGGTGAAGCTTTTAATGAATTTTGCACAATCATTTTATAATGTTTGTAGAGTGGAAGGATTTTTATACTTGGTCAGAACGAGCAACATATATATATTTTAATCACAGGCGTATTTGTAAATACAAATGAATACACTTTTAACTTCTCAATTAGGGGAAATAACGTTTATTAATTCCTTGTTTTAGCAATGACCAATTTTTGAACTAATAATTATTAGAAACTTCAAAATGTTGTTTGCTGATATTGATCTAGATTTATAGAATTTGGAGCATTCCAAAAACAAGGACAAGAAAACCAGAATAGAACTATTTAGGGTGACATAACATTGGTACGCAATTAGAAAGTGAAGTCCAGGCCACATAGAATAATTGTAATTAAAGAGCGGCTAATTGATGGACATTAATGGGATAGACATGAATTTTGAGAGTGGAATTATAAGCCTTTGTGGCAATCTCGATATTGACTGCTTCCGTTGGATGTATCCCATCAAAGTAGACGTAAGTGCTCCTGTCTTCACAAGCCTTTCCTTCTATCTTGCATAAAATGCCATTTCCTGATTTATGTAAGGGCTCAGTCACCTCACAACAAGCATTACTTGTGTCTTTAAAGCCTGTTACAACACAATATTGTCCATTTTATCTGGTGAAAACAAGCATAAATTGTATGTGAATCCTGCACTGCCACTGCGACTATTTGAAAATAAACATAAGATGGTGAACTTTAGGCTGTACTTAGTAATATGACGTTTTCTTTAATTTTTAATTTTCAATTGAATGCCTGCAATTAAATCTAAATATTTCGCCGCTATACAGAAGGCGCAATCTTTACTTGTAATTGAACCGGAGACATCACTGAGTGATGACCATAATCTGACACGCTCTAGAATCCTGGCGTCTTCTTTGTTCTTGCTGAACTTGTATTATAATTTTAGTAACAAAATTTGATTAACTAATTAATTAAATGCACCTAAAATACATATATGTAACAATGCCCCAAGGTTCTGAAATTTGTAGGTCTTCATTTTTTTAAAAATTAAATTTTGGTGGCATCTTTATTTTACATCTGTTTCTATAGTCTCCCTTGTTTAGGTTGTGTTGTTATGCTCATATTCTAACAGAAGTACAACACACTTAACTCTAAGAACTCATTTTAGAATTGAGTAACTCAGTAATTGGGACGGTATCCTCATTCTAATATTATAGTGTCTTATTCTATCCTATAAATCTCAGTCATTCATTTATGCGGATCTCACGTTCATTTATACAGGACCTACATAAATAAATGACTGAGATTTATGAAATAAAATAAGACACCGTAATATTAAACAGATAATCCGGACTCATAAATAATGATAACATTCGTTACCTTTGCTGATAGGATTTCTGACAATATCTCGGATGATCTTGTAAGAGTTAACAAAGACGAGCTCAGAACGAGGCATTTGTTGTTGCCTCATAACATCCACAAGCAACTTCAAGCCCGCATTGAAGAGGTGAGCCGCCCGGTTCAGACCCTGGACGCACCCATTGTGCCTCGGCCCGTTCGCCCTGGCCGCTGGGCTGCACCCTATCGGGTTAAGTGAAATCAGCACGAATTTGCGAGCTCCCAAATTGTACAGCTTCTGCATTTAAAAGTAGTGGAAACATACATTTATGTTGAATACATTGCAGCACAGTTGAAAATAATTTAAATAAACATACTAGTTCTTCATTCTTAATAAACTTTTTCAAACGCACAAATAATATTATTTATATACCAAAAGGAGGTTGTTAATTAATGTTGAGGCCAATTCAAAATTAGATATTTGTTGAGGCGTGGGATAATTATGGATTGAAAACGTAGGTCACAGGGTGAATTATATAATATAGGCCTGCCTAGTTTGATGATTGAAACATTTCTAGTTCAATACAAGAGCTAGTAATGGTTATTTTTGGATGATTGAGTTGACAAATGAATGTGCAAGGCTTCAAATTATGCTTTGTGAATATTAGTTAAACACCCCTGCATATTTGTAACAAGTACCACGAGTTGCATGGACAAGGAAGTGGTGAGATTGGCGGTGAAGACTTCCAAACTGACGTTAGCAGAGGTCCGCTTCAGGAAGTAGTTGAGCGAGTAATCGTTCCCACCAGTTCCCACGACGAACAAGTAATTTCCAAGCAATTCCCTCCTTTTGCACCCCATTTCGGCTTCTAATTCTGGCAATGTAGTCTCCTCGAAATTCATGATTTGTTGATTTAAGCTAATAACATGACCCTAAGCGTGAAAATAAAAACTCGGATTGCATCAATTCAGTTGTACTTGTAACAGCATATTTCTGCAGAAAACAAATATAATATCGCTCCGGAGGAGAAAAAAAAGGAATATTTTCAACCATAATATTGCTTGCGATGTAGCAGTTTAAAAACATTGATTCTACCAAAAAAAAAATCAATAATAAAGAAAAGGGTTTGAGTCACTTACTGCTATGGACCCCGTTTCATCAAGTATACCAGAAGCAGCTGAAGCATAGTTGACGCCATGGACAATCTTGCTTCCCTTAGTAAAAGGATCAGCAAAGACTGGAATGAGAGGAAGCTTAAGATGGTCGCCGAGAATGTCAATCACGTTCTTGCCATTGGTGAATCTGCCAGAGGGTCCATAGGGGAAATCCATTCCATATGGCAAATAATCTGCTTTAGCTCCTGAGTTCTGCAAGAAGTTGTTGTTGCCACTGTCCACCAGAGAGCTTCCAAAAACAAACATTCCTTTGATGACAACTCCATGTTCCTCGATTTTACCTGCACTGGAGCAGCAACTGCATAGACTTAAACAGACAATGATGAAGAGGAAGAGAAGTTCTGAAGGCGATTTTCTAGCTGCCATGATCAGGAGCATGCAAACCATAGATATCAGTGACGAGGGTGGTAATCCTGCGTGTAAAAGAAAACCATAAAATGGCTTACTTATAGGGAACAATGGGGGATGATTTTTTTAACGCTCACCAACCCTCTTGAGTCTTGAGTGCCATTTATTACCATATGTTCAGGATAATATGTTTTGACCTTTTTGCCTGGACACAACCCTTTGTTGGTGTAAATAACATGCATATGTTATTACTGCGAATAAAGTGACCGCATACATGTTGACATCAATGCCCATATTGATGTACCAAGTCTGTTTCTGCTAAAAGGTGCTTTCGCATTGAAAGAGTGCACAAACCCTAACACAACGCGATAAGAAAATCATTACAGAAACTAGAGTGCGCAAACCCTAACTCAACGCGATAAGAAAATCATTACAGAAACTATCTTCTTCCTAAGTTGTCTGATATCACTTAGTCGTTGAAAATTCTGGAAATAGACCAGGGCCCAGTTCATCTGGCTATCGACCAAGCAAGAGAACGTGGTACAACAGAACGTGGTACAACAACAACTCAATTCACCACCACTTGCAAGTTCAGTGGTTCTATTTTCTTCTTCAAGTTAAAGCTCCAGTCCCGCACAGTCAGAAACTTCTTTAATATTGTACATTCACTTCATGTGTTAACCCTCAACGCTCATAGTCAGATCATTAAATGCACACATTTTTCTTTTGGTTAAATACAGTGTAATTATTAGAGCCTCAACATGACATTATTAAGTTCCCGTCTATGGTGACAAATGGAAATTATATCAACATTGCATCCAAACCAGTTCCGACAGGAACGTAAACCAATCAATTAGTTTTAACTTTTAAGAAAATTTTGGTAATATATAGAATGAAACCGCAATATATTTCACGTCAAGGTAAAAAGAGTTAGGCTGGGTCCGGATACCCATATTTTTGGGGGTCTGTCTGTACCTTTCATTTTGCTGCAGCATCCATTACATTAGACTCTGCGAAGCACTTATAATAACTTGCTAATTTCACTATAGCAAGCAACTCCATTGAAATGTGGTATAAATTACAATGAAAAGTAAGGTCAACATTCATGACTGACGGAGAGTGGCCAAAGGACGAACGATCTGTTCCAGGTGTGTGGTGATTGCTTGATGTTGTAGTATCGTTGTTGTCTCCTATCTGCTATGGATTTCTTCATTAAATACTCACAACTACCCACTGCCCTCTTCTTCACCGTCCTTTACCTCATCTCTGGTTCCGAAGAATTGAAAGCTCTGTAGCCGAAAATCTTGGAAGATGGACTAGCTTCTGGGATGTGTTCCCTTCTGTGCAGACAAGCCAGTCAATCTTTCGCTGGACCAGTGGAAGAAATGTAAATATTACTATTTTTCCACATAAGAATTAATCCAGTTCTACTGTTTGCGGCTCTTATCTGACAAATTCTGTTTGGATGAATATGAATACCAGGATGATAACTACTGTACAGAGTTTTCTAATAATGTTAGAGATAATCCATATTTTTTCAATCTGCAATTTTTATTTGCATCATATACAATGATAAATAAAATAAATTTGATCCCAACATAAAACCTTTATGAATCATTTTATCTTTCATTATCAATATCAAAATATTAGGGAAAAAGTTTATGCCCTACATTTAATTGATTGCTTGTACTATTTGGAGCATAATTATTTAAAGGTATTATTTATCTTATGAATAATTGTTTAATTAACTAATGAATAAGATAAAGTTCATAGAATAAATGTACATTATAAATGAAATTACGATAAGATAATAATTATGAGATTTATATTATATTTATGTATTATCCCTAAATTATTGCTAATCATTATTTTATTAAAGTTAAACATTAATAGAGTGCGAATACTAGAACAAGTTATATTTCTTCCTTACGAGGAAAGTAGTCAATATCGTATATTAAAGCATGAAGATACTTCAACAAACACATAGAAGCTTGCTGAAGAAAAAATTTACTAAATTAACTCGATATGAGAATTCTATTTAGGATATTATTTGTATATCTTTGGAATTTTTTATTGTGATAGTTGTATAAGTGATCATTTCACTTTAAGATCTCAAAAAATATCTTATACAGAGATTGTTATGTTTTGATACTATTTATGACATGTCATAGTTAAGGATAGTTAATTGGTAGTCATTGGGTATAGCGTAAATTATATGGAGGTAATTAAGTGATCAATACAAGATTCTTCACTCTAAAGTGATTATGAAGAATGTTATGATATTCTTGATTAGTATTAGTTCGAAAATGTTTTAGTCAAAGTGGAATGACCTTTGAAAATAGTTTTTAGATGTTTTTGATATAATCAATTACTAATGGTGAAGAACTAATATAATTGGATTCAAATAATGTATTTATTAATTATATACTTTATGCCTAATCAGAACATTATAATATGATAAAAATATTTAATTATACAAAAAATAATGTACAAAAAGATTGATAAAAAATATCTTATTATTCCTAATATTTAGATGTTCATGAAGCATTGCTAAATATCAAACTTAATTTATAGATATGATTTTTTTAATTAGAGAGACAAATATAAATTAAAGGAGTTTAATTTATCTAATTCTAAATATTATTCAGAGTTATAATTTATATTAATTGTCAACATATTTAATAACCTAATGAGTCACATTCATAGAATAGTTGAAGAGAGAAAAAGGTAATTTAATCATGTTAGACTTATAGTAAAGTTTGAGAAACTTTTTTCTTAATTAATTTAAAATGTTTAATTTAATTTTAAAATTTTTTCCTTTAATATTAGAAAATAGATTTCTAATTAGAAATAATTTTTCTTAATTGATTAGAACGTCTTGCTTATAAAATTTTGAATTTTTTTTTAAAATTATAATAAACAAGAGAGTAGTTTGTTGAACATTATTTTCATTTAAATTTATAAAAGGAATTAAGACAATTGGAAATGTTTTTTAATATGAATATGAAAAATGCTTCTAAATAAAATTAAAATTTTATTTAAAATAGGAATTTAATTCATTTAGAAACAATGAACTTAATCTAATTTAATATCCAAAGAGATTTTTTTCGAAAAATAAAAAAGAAAAATGTTAATGCTGATCACAAGTTTAATATAATGCAACCATATGCTAAGCAAAGAGTGATAAAGCAAAAGAGGCTATAAAGAAATTGAAAACTAGATGAGACAAGCAAAAGCAAAGCACTAAGCTAATGAGTGAGCTATAGAGGACTCCCAAGGCTTTAAATGGTCGTAGGAACCAGCTTGAGGAGTACTTGTTAAGCATTTTATCCAAGGGCTGAGAATAATTCTAACTATATTAGAATCATTCACCTCAAATATGTAACCACTAAATTGGAGAATAGGGATTTTAGAGGAGACTCTTAGGAATGTTCCAACTTACAAAGCTTCTAGGATTACAAAAATAGCTTTCGATATCAACTTTAAAGGGGTTCTGATTCTCTTATCTGAGAGAGTCTATAGGCAATTTCTAACTACATTTGAATTAATTATTACACTTAGAGCAAACTTCTTTGGTAATGATAATCCCCTTGATCTAGTTGAGAATCAATATGAGTATCTTGTTAATAGGTTCTTATGTTTCTTTTTTCTACATATGTTATAAACATAATAGCTTAAAGTAAGCTTAAAGATTTAGATTATAAAGATCAATAACCAGAATCAAACAATGCTTGATCATTTTATTCATTTTCATGAAAATACATATTATATATATGTTTGATATATTTTTGGTGCATATTTAATTATATGTTTAAATTTATGAAATTTTACATATATAATGTGTCTTTGATGAGACTATTTAAAATTAAATCTTTTATTGAAAAATTAAATACCTATTAAGAACGTGATTGTTGCCTTCCAAGAATAAACTAAAATTTTGTTTATTATAAGATTTATTAACTCAAAAATTTTGTTTATTATAAGATTTATTAACTCAAGTCTCCTTTAACCCAAATATATTTTATCTTAAATTAACGAGTCTACTTAACTAAATTTATCTTATTAATATGAGTCGCCCATGATCATATAAGCTTAGATATAGGGTTAGGAATAATAACATATGAGATATGTCTTAACATTAGTTATCATTTAATAAATTTAGGAATTACATAAGGATGTGATTGATAAGGATATTATCTACCTAATTTAAGTTTAGTTAGTCACATATTATCTACCTGATTTAAGTTTAGTTAGTTTGTCGAATAACTAAATATCAACTGAATTTAAATAGGATTATATCCCGCTAGAGAGATTAAATGAATCTTTTCATAATAAAAGTGAGGTCTATTATTTTGAATAAAACAGTGAGAGTAATCAAACATATGATTAAAATCATAATCTTATTTAACTATCATAGTGTATAACCTAGTACTTACTTTAGAATTTATTTTGTTTTAAATAGAAATTAGATTTTTAGTATAATTAATACTAATTGTTAGTGTAATATCCCCCATATATATATATAATCTCAATTCCACCCTCATCTTTTTTAATTTTCATTTTTCACCCCATAAGGTTACTATTCACAGAACCATCCTCTTCCTCTCTATTCTTCACTTTTGACAACTCCAACCAACCAACTATATGTACCAATCAACTCCTTTCTTTGAGCCTGTCATAACCATACCCATTTACCTCATAACAACACTAAAATTATCATAAAAATCGAGAAGAAAATTAGAGAAAAATCAAATCTTTGATCCATCGCCTCCGGTGAGTGTTACTAGCAACCACCACCACCATTAGACTCCCTTAACATAAAAAACAAAAGCTATATGGTCTTGTCCCAATCATTGCTTATATCACCATTGATTGACAAAAGTAGAGGTTAGGGCTCTGAAATAATTTTTCTTCAATACGATGATATTAGTTGAGAATCTAAGTTTCTTACAGTTACAAAAGTTGTTCTACTCATCAAGAGATTTCATTTGATATAAAAATCACTGAATTCTAAGATTGAAAATTTTTCTAGTCATCGAAGGAATATTTTAGTTGTCGGAGATACTGTTCCGAAGACCTTCCAATAACTTTTATTTCATAAAAATTTTGAAAAAAATCTTATAACTTGTGTTGAGCATTTTTTTCCATAAGAACTATAGCAAAATTATTAATGGTTTGAGAATTAAAAATTAAGAAAAATTTAGGCGAGAATAGGATTAGGGGCTTAATTGCAAAATTGAACCATACTAATAAACCTAATGAATCTTAGGTTGTTAATTGTAAGTGTAAGTCGACTTGTACATTTGATGTAACTCGACTTATGCCTTTACAGTACCAATAAGTCGACTTGTATGTACTGTAACTCGACTTATGTTGGATGATAAGTCGACTTGTATATACTATAACTCGACTTATGTGTGTACAGTACTGTAAGATTGTTAGAGTAGTGCCCTAAAGGCAATCGCCTTTAGCGTGTTTTGTACCAGTGGTGTACAATCTTTATGAACAAATAAAGAAAGGCATATTTCATTAATTTGATATTCATTCTTGATGATTTGATAGTGATCTTAAATCGAATTAATGAAGTCCATGATATATGACATAGCATGAAGGAAATTATGATGCGATCATACTATTGAGATTCCTATCATGTGCAATTATGTCAATATCTAAATGATCCCTAGTCATAGGATTAATGAGACTGGACATCGTTAATCCGGATAGACTAGCACATGTCAAACTCCTTGATTGGATCAAGCAGTGGATCTCAGAAACTGTAAATATTGAGATATTTAGATTTGACATGTGGATGCTTACT
>JANITX010000211.1:51845586-51857607 GCA_027564395.1 Erythroxylum ulei | reverse complement strand
CACTTTGAAATTAGCAATAACATAATTGGGTTCCTTCTATTTCAAACTTATTCTAAGCTTTGCCATTTCTTCCAATAATAGCAGATACACTGTTTGAACATGAGCTATAGAGGATTTACTGCTCAAGGCATTCACTACCACATTTGCCTTTCCTGGATGGTACTCAATCAACAGGTCATAATCCTTGAGCAACTCTAACTACCTTCTTTTTCTCAAATTCAATTCCTTTTGGCTCAACAAATACTTAATACTTTTATGATCCGTGAAAATCCTTGTTTGAACCCCATACAGATAATGTCTCCAAATCTTCAGGGCAAAAACTATCGCTGCTAACTCCAGATTATGGGTTGGGTAATTCAGTTCATAAGGCTTTAGCTGTCGTGAGGCATAAGCTATTACCTTATTTTCTTGCATCAACACACAACCCATACCCTTTCTCGAAGGATCACTGTATACCGTATAACCCTTATCTCCCACAGGCAAAATAAAAAATGGAGCACTTGTCAATATGCACTTGAGCTCCTTAAAGCTCTTCTGACATTCCTCACTCTAGATAAATTTTTGATTCTTCCTCAATAACTTGGTCATAGGGGCAGTTATCATCGAGAATCCCTCAACGAATCTCCTATAATATACTGCCAAACCCAGAAAACTCCTCACCTCTGTCATTGTCTTTGGGGTATGCCAATTTACCACTACTTCAACCTTCCTTGGATCAACATGTACCCCATCTTTCAAAATCACATGCCTAAGGAATATCACTTCGTGAAGCCAAAACTTACATTTGCTGAATTTGGCATAAAGTTCCCTCTCCCTCAATGTCTGCAACATAATCCTGAGATGTTCCTCATGTTCCCCTTCATTCTTGGAATATACTAGAATGTCATCAATAAACACTATGACATACTGATCCAAATATTCCTTAAAGACCCTATTCATACGATCCATAAAAGCAGCTGAAGCATTGGTTAGTCCGAATGGCATGATTAGGAACTCGTAATGCCTGTAACGAGTCCTAAAGGTTGTCTTGCTTACATCAGACTCCTTGATTCTGAGCTGATGATAGCCTGACCTGAGATCGATTTTGGAAAAGACCCTTACTTCCTAAAGCTGGTCAAATAGATCATCAATCCGAGGCAGAACATACTTGTTCTTAATAGTCACCTTGTTGAGTCTCCAATAATCAATGCACATGCGCCATGTTCCATCTTTCTTCTTATCAAACAGAACTAGCGCTCCCCATGGTGACGAACTCGGCCTTATGTACCCCTTCTTTAGAAGTTCTTCCGACTATTCCTTAAGCTCCTTCAGCTCCGCTGGAAGCATTCTATAGGGTGGTATAGAGATGGGTGCAGTTCTAGGAATCAAGTCGATGGAAAACTCGATTTCCCTCACTGGTGGCAAAACAGGTAAGTCCTCTGGGAACACGTCTGGAAATTCCCTCACAACTGGAAAATCCTCTAACTTTCCTTCATTCCTTTTAGTGTCGACATCATATGCCAAGAAGGCTTCACACCCCTTTCCCATTATCCTTTCAGCTAACAAAACAAAAATGATTCTTGGTGATGGTGTTTTCCTGTCCCGTCTGAAAATCACCTTGTCACTGTTACCCAGGTCGAATTCCACCTCCTTAAGGCTACAATCTAACTTCGCATGATACTTCTCTATGCATCTATTCCCAGTATGACATCTAGCCCCTTTAGATTTAGGGGTAGTAAGTCCACTATAAGTTGAGCACCCTCGATGAAAAGCTCACAATCCTTATAAATTTGACTTATGATCACATTCCTCCTTAGAGGAATACTAACAATTAAAGGACTATCCAAAGGCCTCAGATTAACATCATGTAATGCCATGCTTATAGAAACAAAAGAATGCATGGAGCCAGAATCAATCAAAACATATACTTCAGAATTAAATAACCAAGCCATACTCGTGGCAACTTTAGGTGCGGCTGCAGCTTTCTCTCTAGTCATAGCAAATACTCTAGCATAAGCTTGACCCTGACCCCTTGGTCTTCCTAGAGGAATAGCCTTATTTCCAACTCCAGAACTGCCTACCTTAGCGACTAGCCTAGTCCCCACTATTTTTGCTCTCCTAGGGGCTTGCAACTGCGACCCCTCTTGTTTTGTTGCTTGGGGACAATCCCTGATCATGTGTCCCTTCTCTCCGCATCGAAAACATGCTCCAAGTAGCTTAAAGCATTCTCCCTTGTGAAGCTTCCCACAATGCTCACATTGAGGGTTTGTGAATTTGCTCCTCCCCGTCCTTCCAGTGCCTCCTATACTTGAGGCTTGCCCCTAGACTACTCTTACCTACTTGTTCTTGATAGGATCACTGCTTCCCACTTCACTCTGAGTATGGTAACTCCTTGTACTCCTCTCAGTCCTTGGAGTACTCATCCCCTTTTTAGTAGACTGCTCCCTGCTTTTCCTCTTCCAGCTCACTTCATTCCTGATATTCTCCATCTTCTCAGCTTGGAGTGTAGCATCTACCAATTGCTGGTAGTGATAGAAATTATGGATCAGGACTTTCTCCTTGATCCCCAAATGCAGTCCTCCCTCAAACTTGCGGCACTTATCCTCCTCATTGGCAACAATGTTGGCTGCATATCGTGACAACTGGGTGAACCTCAGCTCATATTCACTCACACTCAGGTCCCTCTGTGTGCGATTTAGGAACTCTAGCCTTCTCTTGGATATAGACCCTCAATAAATATTTCCTCCTGAAAGCCTCTAAAAAGTCTCTCCATCACAACACTAGAGGCATATCCTGACTATGGGGCACTGATTCCTGCCAATGAAGTGTGTCCCTTTTTAGCAATCTCACTGCATAATCTAACTTCTCCTTATCCGAGTACTTCATTTGAATCAAAACCCTCTCGGTCCTCTTCAAACAGGTTTCAGCCTCTTCAGGATTTGTAGTCCCATTGAAATCTACAGCTCCATACTTGCGGAGCTTATCATACTAGCCACTTCTCTCCACTAGAGCCTGCATCGGGACTTGCGACCCTTGGCCCATGACATATGTGAAAGTCTGGGCAAAGGCCTGAAAGAACTGCGGGTCCATAGCCGGCATAGGAGGAGGAGGCGGTGGCACTTCATGCTGCACACTAGGTACCTCAGAATCAGGAGCAGGCTGTGTCCTAGCATCTTGTGGGTGGCATGCCCCCACCAAGACAAACACCAAGACAACTTATCTCTACCATTTCTGAAAAGATTTTATCGCCTGGAAGGTCAAAAAGGACCAGAAGATAGGTACAAATGAAACCAAATGAAAAAGCAGACGAATGGAAAAAGACAGATAAATGGGGAAAATTTCTATAAATTTCCCTAAAGATATGGAATTAAAGTGTTCTTTATAGGGTTAGAAAGAGAACTTGAAGAGCTACAACTTTCATGAAGACCTCAAAGATAGATTCTATCTGTTGAAGGAAAAAAAATGGAACCGAAGATTGGTACAGACGAAAAGCAGATTAATGGAAAAGACAGATGAATGGGGAAATTTACCATAACTTTTCCTACAGATATTGGATTGGGGCGTTCTTTGGATGGTTCAAAAGAGGACTTCAAGAGCTACAACTTTCATGAAGACCTAGATGACAAATTCTATCTTATGAGGGGTAAAAAATGGAGCAGAAAATAGGTCAGGTGAAAAAACAGAAGAGACAAAAAGCAGAAGAAGTAAAACATAGAAGAAACAAAAAACAGAAGAAGCAAAACATAGAAGATATGACGTCATCACAGACCATATAACGTCATCACAGACCATGTGACGTCATCACAGAAGAAGCAAAAAGTAGAAGAAGCAAAACATAGAAGATATGACATCATCACAGAAGAAGCAAAAAACAGAAGAAGCAAAATGCAGAAGAAGCATAATATAGAAGAAGCAAAAGCAGAAGAAGCAAAACATAGAAGAAATGACGTCATCACAGACCATGTGACGTCATCACAGAAGAAGCAAAACGTAGAAGATATGACGTCATCACAGACCATGTGACGTCATCATAGAAGAAGCAAAAAGCAGAAGAAGCAAAACATAGAAGATATGATGTCATCACAGAAGAAACAAAAAGCAGAAGAAGCAAAAAGTAGAACAAACAAAACATAGAAGATATGATGTCATCACAGAGCATGTGACGTCATCACAGAAGAAGCAAACAGTAGAAGAAGCAAAACATAGATGAAGCAAAACATAGATGAAGCGAAAAGATAGAAGATACATCTTCCCTTATAGGGACCGCAACTTTCAGCTCAGAAGTCCAAAAATTCCATACTATATATCGTTGGAAAGATAAAGGAAAGATCTGCAACTTTATAGAAGACACATTTGCCTAAATTAGCCTTGATTAATCCAGATTTTCCCCTGAAGTTAGAACACGAATTATACATTCATCTCCCAATGTACTGCACCCGGTTCTCAAATTCTTGACAAATTTTGAGATTCTTAGAGATAGAATTTAGATTCAATGTCTTCATAAGAAATGTACCCATATGTTTCTAATTTAATCAAAATCAAGAATCATCTAGTTTGCATAACTAGAGAAAGAGTTGTGGCCAAAAGACTGAAGCATACTCAGTGAACATTTTCCAGATCAACTACCCATTTTGTTTCAAAATCTTTACTTAACACAACTCATACCAAGATCACCTTTACTACTTCATTTACTCCTCATTCTCAACTTCATTTCAAATCACTATAATCTATAAAGAAATTATAGTCCATGATTAAACATGAGTACTAATAACAGAACATACACATATATACATATCCTTCATCGACTTACTACACATATTCAACTTCATTTTTGCTTTCATTTTATTTCTAAATTTCACCTTAATTCTTCCCATTTCAAAATCTCTTATCCACCATAAACACCCAAGCAATCATGAATCTATCCACATTTCTCATTCCTTACTTTACTCTTGTCTATCATTTCTTGGTTCAAATTTTTTTCATTCATTCGTTCTTCACTCATGACTAATCACCAAAATTTCTCATTTAATAGTTCTAATCTTCTAAGAAAAGTTTGGGGTCCAGCAGTAGATGTTGCTGAACCTTCTTTGCTGCATGAGCATCAGAGTAAGTTGAGTGGAGAGAGTTCATTGTTTTTGTTCCTGCTCAATAGTTCTAGTAAGATGGGTATTGATGAAGGAGTTGCGATTGGTTTTGGAAACTGAATGGATATGATATGATTGGAGTGATTGAGAGTAACAACACCTCCTCGTGCAACTGAATTCTGGATAACTCGAACAACTTTTCGTTGGTTTCCATTTTTTACTGAAGAAAATAATTTGATATTATTATACCAATGTCCAAGTTTATAGTGGCTAGTTTTTGCAGGTCAATTTTACGTATATATGTTCACGATGATGTCACCACAGGGCATATACAAATATTTCATAATGTTTTCTTAATTAGGAAAATGCTAGGTGAGCTCAACACAAAACTCACATTTTCCTTATCCTTAGAATGCCAAATCCCTCAACTCTACCTGACTCCAAACCAATTTCTAGTTGTAATGTCATTTACAAAGCTATATCTGAGTTGTTTGCGTCAAGGTTTAAAGTGACATTAATACATTTAGTCAATCTATGTTAAGGGGCTTTGATTTATGGAAGAAATATAGGTGACAATATTCTTATTGCCTAAGAAATTTTAAAAACCACTATAGGATTAAGGAAATCAAGAGTCATGCTTTGAAAGTGGATTTTCACAAAGCTTTTAATTTTATAAGTTGGGGTTTTTTTTCTTATTATTTACTACTTTTGGATTCTTAACTTAGTAACCTAAATGGGAAGCCTACATACATGTTTAAAGGAGCCAAGGGAAGGTGATCCTCTATCACTATATCTATTTTCCCTTTGTATAGAGGCATTAACCTAAATGATAGCTTAGAATATCAGAAGAGAAAGGATATTCAAATTCCATGACGAATGTGATAAGCTCAAAATCTTTAGCCTCTCATTTTCAAATGATTTGCTACTAGTGTGCAATGTTAATAAATAATTGATCCAAGTTTTGTTAAATTACTTAAGAGTTTGTAAAACTTTTTAGGCTCATAATCATTCCACATAAGAGTAACTAGTATATTTTGTGAGCACTCTAGATATTAATGATTATCTGCTCAAGCCATATATTTCAAAAGTGATCAATTCCCCTTCAAGTATTTTGGTATCGTTATTACAACCATAAAATTTATTTTCAAGGATTGTTATCTCTTTCTTGATTCCACTAAAAAGAGAGTTGGTTAAAGAAACAATAAGCTCTTGTCCTATAAGGTAAGAATTCAATAAGTAATCTTAGTTCAAAATAATTTACACATCTATTGGAGCTTAATTATATCATTTCTTATCAACATAATCAAATTAATAGAGAAAGTTATCAAAAAACCTTATGTGGAATAGGGAAGGAATCACATCAACAAGTGTTAAGGTCAAATAGGTGGATATTTGTTTGACAAAAGATTAGGGTGATTTGGAAATTAAATTAATAAGATTAATGAATAAAATGATATTGGTTAACAGGACTATAAAACTCCATAGAGATTTAAAAATCCCTGTGGAAGGTGGAACTTTCTTAAGAGGTGGAATTTCTAGTAGATTAAACCCAAAGCCAGTACCTCTTAAGTTCTTCAAATGCATGATAAGGAATTAGGAAAATACATAATTTTGATCCAATAATTGGAACCAACTTGGTCCTTTGCATAAGTTAACACAACTCAACTCACCTCTCTAAGGGCTCTTTAGCAATAATTAGGAATTTATGTAATTAAAATCCTACTTTAGCATTAGAAGACTCATTCAAATGTCTAAACCATCACTCCTCCTAGCTCACTAATAAATCATGCATGGAAGTTTTTATAACACCTCATTAAAATGTTTTATGGTTAAGTTGTTCTGGTGCCAAAAAGCTTACCAAAAGTTATGCATATCCTCTAACTTGTTTTCTATATGACTCTATTCATAGCTCTCTATGTAACAAGGTTGATGAAATCATGGCTAACTTGCTCTCCGACTACCAATATTCCTCGAGCCCTATGGATTAAAATTCAAACCTTATGTAGTTCTACAGGGACGAATTTAGAAATTTTTTTGAGTGGAGGCAAAGTTTTATTTTTAATGGAAACAAAATTTTAATGGGGATGGAATTTTTTTAAATGAGGACAAAATTTTATTTTATTTTATGGAAAAATTTTAAATAATAATATTTTTATATGAATTTTTTTGAAAAAAGTTGGGGTAGTGGGGGCACTTGTTCCCAATGCACATCCGTCCTTGCAGTCCTACATGTAACAAAAATACTTGGAATGAAGTTTTGGGATGGGCATATATCTTTAAATGAATCGAGAAATATGATATGTCAATATTCAAAATTACATTCAGATACTCTTTGTATATTATATAGAGGGAAAGAGATGAGAAAATATTTAGAGATTCTAGTTAGTATAACCAGTTGTGTTTTTCAAAATATGATTAGTTAAATTAGAGAGTCTTAAGGAAAAAGGCTTTAAGGGGAGGTTAAAAGAAATGATGGCTTCGTGTTGAAGAAGAAGATATTCCTTTAAAAGTTGCGGCCTATGTTTGATTCTTCTAGCTTATGTATATGTGTCTTATAACTGGGTTTTGGTTGTAACCAACAGGCAAGTAAAATCTATCAACTACATGTTTTGCTCAAATTTTGTTATTTCTTTAGCTCTGGTATAGTTTGGAAACAATAGCTTATTATTCAATATCTATTAAGACTTTGTTCCTTTTTAAAATCAGTAATTCATCCCCAATTTTTTTTTTAAAAGGACATGTTGTTGGAATAGGAGAATGGTTAACATGGACACACCTAAAACACGAACAATAAAAAAGTAGAATGACAACAAGTTGATACTGATAAAGTCATATCAATTAATATAATGAGCTTTGAATTAGGTAATGACTGTGAGAGGCTCATGCCAAGATTTTATCGGTTATTATAATACTGCTGCATTGCGACAATACCTACAAAGTTTAACTTAACAAATAATGTTATATAATGTAACGCTCCCAGCAGCCTGGTTTTACCAATACCAACTTGCCAAAACTTTCGTCTGGGAAACTATTTATGCCAACAATTTCTAATCTGGCGACTACCGACTCGCTCCGTAACGCCGTCTTTTTGAGATGACAGTATTACCCCTCTTGGAATAATTGAAGCTCACGCCACTCTCGTTAATGCTGCTTTTGGCTCTGCAGTCTGCACTGCCTCTACGAGTCCGTCATTTCCATTTACAAATTACAAATATCAAAGTTTCAAAATTGTTTTCTTCTACCCACTAACCAAATCAACCAAGCCTCTCTCTTTCCCTCACTCACTCGCTCGCACATGGAGGCATCAACTGCTCTGTCACGCATAGGCCTGGCGGGGCTGGCAGTGATGGGCCAAAACCTGGCCCTCAACATCGGCGAGAAAGGCTTCCCTATTTCCGTCTACAATCGCACTGCCTCCAAAGTCGACGAGACCATCCAACGAGGCCACGCCGAGGGACCATTTCCGCTAACCGGCTACTACAATCCTCGCGAGTTCGTCCTCTCTATACAACGGCCTAGATCCGTCATCATCCTGGTAAAAGCGGGAGCCCCCGTTGACCAAACCATAGCCGCTTTATCCGAGCACATGGAGTCTGGGGATTGCATCATCGACGGTGGCAACGAGTGGTATCAAAACACAGAGCGCCGGATTCAAGAAGTTACTCAAAAGGGTCTTCTTTATCTGGGTATGGGTGTTTCTGGCGGCGAAGAGGGTGCTCGTCACGGTCCTTCGCTAATGCCTGGTGGGTCTTTTGATGCTTATAATAACATCAAGGATATATTGGAGAAAGTTGCTGCTCAAGTGGAAGATGGGCCTTGTGTGACTTATATTGGTGAAGGGGGGTCTGGGAATTTTGTCAAAATGGTTCACAATGGGATTGAGTATGGTGATATGCAGTTGATATCGGAGGCCTATGATGTGTTGAAGAACGTAGGTGGGCTGTCGAATGGTGAATTGGCGGCCATTTTTGAGGAGTGGAATAGGGGTGAGCTTGAGAGCTTTTTGATTGAGATTACTTCTGATATTTTCAGGGTTAAGGATGAGCTGGGTGGAGGGGATTTGGTGGATAAGATTTTGGATAAGACTGGGATGAAAGGGACTGGGAAATGGACAGTGCAACAGGCTGCAGAGCTCTCTGTTGCTGCGCCGACTATCGCTGCTTCGTTGGATTGCAGGTACTTGAGTGGTTTAAAGGAGGAGAGAGAGAATGCGGCTTCAATTTTGCAGGAGGCTGGGATGAAAGATGACGTGGGGAGTGTTGGGAATGGGATTGATAAGAAGAGATTGATTGATGATGTGAGGCAGGCTTTGTATGCTTCTAAGATTTGTAGTTATGCACAAGGGATGAACTTGTTGCGGGCCAAGAGTGCTGAGAAAGGTTGGCACTTGAATTTAGGAGAGTTGGCTAGGATTTGGAAAGGTGGTTGCATTATAAGAGCAGTGTTTTTGGATAGGATCAAGAAGGCTTATCAGAGAAATCCCGCATTGGCTAATCTAGTAGTAGACCCGGAGTTTGCAAGGGAGATGGTGCAGAGACAAGCAGCATGGAGGAGAGTTGTGGGGCTGGCTATATCCGCAGGGATTAGCACCCCTGGAATGTGTGCTAGTCTTGCTTATTTCGATACGTATAGGCGTGCTAGACTCTCTGCAAACCTCATTCAGGCTCAGAGGGACTTGTTTGGGGCACACACTTACGAGAGGATTGATCTTCCCGGCTCTTTCCATACTGAATGGACAAAACTTGCTAAGAACAGCGGTGCTGGTGTTGGAGTTTTCAATTGAGCTTCTTGATGGTTTGATTGCTTGTTTCTTGAAATTGTATGTTGATGATGTTTCAAAAATTTGGTCTTCGGGTTGTGTGTCTCACAGAGGATGTCTTCGTTAGGCATGGCAATCATTGGTTAGCTTGAAGTCTTAATGTTTAAATAACAACTGAATGTATCTTCGAATCATAAAAGAATTTTCTTCCTGTTTGCAGTAGACCGGATACAATTCGGTCCTGCTTCAAATTTTATGATTCATCTAGAACCGTTCCTTTTGGTATGCATCTTTTACATTTATGCATTAACATTCCATAATGGTTAAAGCGTGATTTTTGTGACTATAGCAATCTTATGGGTTTTGTACCTTTCTGGCTGATATGGGCGCATACTTGTCGAAATACGGTAAAAAAAGGGGCAATTGTACTGAGTTAAGATTTCGGGTGGTACCTCCCTTTTGGGTCTGGTATAAGCTTGGTTGGTATGATAAATACTGATGAAATTTTTAAAATTTTAGGACTAAATTAACAAAAATTTATTTTTAACTCTCACTTTAACTCTGAGCACTTAGTGTTAGAGTGTTTGGTCATATTTTAAAACTCTCGGTAATCGTACACGTTCTTACAATTCGTTGGAATGATAAACAAGTGAATGAAAAAAGTTCTTTTGGGGAGATACATGACTGTAAAGGGTGTTGTATACCCACATCCTGGACTTATAAGATCGTATATATCTATCGTATAAGTCTTTGTAACCGTGTGAAGGAACGTGTGAAGAATGAAGACAATTACGGTTGTGTGCGATGATCGTATAACTCTCTACACTAGTATAAGTTTGTCAATCAAGTGACATTGGGTGTGTAAGTGAGTGTATTTTGTAGAAAGCTTGGTTCATTAGGAGGCACAAAAACACCAAAAAGGGGAAAGAAAAGAGAGAGAGCAAGTATCTTTTAATTATAATCCTTGTTTGTTTGATTTTGGGATTGGGTAGTTAATTTGTTGAGTTGTACATCAACTTTGATTCAATCTTGAATTTTTGTAAGACAACATCTTAAAATTGGAAGTCAAGAGTATGAGATCTGACAACGAAGTACATGCTGTTGTGAAGAGGTTTCTTGCTTTAAGGTCTAAAGATCAAAGGTATAGTTTAAAAAGATGTGAAGCTGATAATGTCATAGTGACGGAGTAGATGGATTTATGCGAGTATTGGGAGCAATCAACTGCAAAGATTAGTTTATTTGATTAAAAAAAACTTAATTTCACAACTTTTTTGACAACTAATTATATTTTAGTACTTATGAATTGTGATTTATAGATGTTATAATAGATTTTGTTGCGTGTACGATTAGGAAAAAAGTCAAAAAGCCAAATTGGCTAGGAGTCAGGTCAAATATCGACCAAACTCTGGCTTCAAGACTTTTGTAACGATATGACATGAGATTGTGAGTTATTATCTTTTTAATTACATTTTACTTTGATTGTCATTGCAAAATTTATAATAAATATTACTAGTAATATATTTCTATATAACAGAGTGACAGAGATGGAGAAGAGTGTGACTGGATGAAACTATGGTATCATACTCATTATGATGAAAGTAAAGGTCAATGGACAACTGCTGAATACAAAGAAAAATGGGTGAGTACATAGTTCATTTACAAACATTTCTTAAATGAGAATGTGTATGTATTTAATTCTTACTTTTCCAGGAATTAATGTGTCATGAATTGACACATTCAACGGAACAAGGTTATCTAATGACAGTGGATGAAGTGTGCAACAAAGTCTTGGGCACTAGATCATATTATATTGTTGGCATGAAAATTAAGTCCCGACTACAAGGGAAGACTTCGGTCAGAAAGAGACTTCGAGACGAATTAGAGGAGTCAAAGAGGGCTAATGAAGGGTTACAGTCTCAAGTCAATGAATTGACTAAAGAATTTCAAGAAATGTAAGATCGATTAACTACCGAAGTCAAACAACAAAAAAAGGTCTTGAAATTTTTATGTGCTATACATAATGTTCATTTAGATTAGATATGTACTCATATTGAAATATTAAATACTTATGACCTATTGTTGATATTAATTACTGTATTATGACATTTTTAATTGTCTGCATGTATTAAATTCTTGTTATACATTAATAATTATTAAAATTAATGATATACTCATAAAATTGAAGAATTATTTAATAAA
>JANITX010000211.1:51519627-51534166 GCA_027564395.1 Erythroxylum ulei | reverse complement strand
ATCCAAACAATGGAAATTCTATTTCCTCTCACTTATTTTAAGAAACTCTAATCCAAACGAAAGAAATTAAATTTCACTTCTTTTCCTTTCCTTTCATTTCTTCATTTAAATTTACTCTCGTTTCCTTTACATCTTAGATTGTCATACACAGTGTTAATGTCCATTGGCTTAATCATCAAACAACAATACTAAGGCCATCGATGCAAATTTACACAATTGTTTTAGGGACCTGCGTTCAAACCATCTGGAAGGAAAGGAACTCCAGGTGATTTGCAAACAAAGTTGCTTCTACAAATGTTTTAATTTCTAAAGTGATCAATAGAGTAAGGGAAATGATTTTTATATAGTTATTGTTTATCTTTAATTCCTTTATTCTAGTTTATTACTTTAGTTAGTTATTTTAGATTTAAATTTTTATCTTAGTTAATTATATCTTTAAAATCCATCCCTCATTTTATTAGGTACATTTGATTAGTGATCTTTAACATAATCCCCACTAAGAATATGTGCAATAATAACTAATTCCAACAAAAATATAAGTTAAGCCTAGATGGGCCTCTATCTAATAGTGAGATTAAAATAGGAAAAAATTAATTTTAAAAAAATGTAGTATATAAGCCTCTCTTCTTATCCTAGGCTTAATATGTTAGCCAGTTTATCTACAATTTGTTTTGGTTAGCCTTCTAGGATCTCTAATACACAGTTGTAGAAACAAAATTATGTAAATATTTTCCTTATAAAAAGCCTCTCAACATAAGTTCTAAGTCTTCAAAGAATCTAAGAAAAAACTTCTTTTGTAATTAAATCATCTAAGTTATTTATGAATGTTGACATCAATAACCAGTGTAGTTTAAACTAGTATATCTAGTATATGTATATCATTTTATAGTGGGTAAAAGGCATAGACCTCCCCTTCTTTGAAAATATTAAAAAATTCCTTGAACTTTAAAATTCTTTTAGAAAACTCCTAATTTTCAGTTTTCCAAAAAAAAAAAACTCTTTTCTTAAATTCTAATTAAAAAATAATAACAAAACATATGCAATATGACATCAAACGTGAACTAATCAAACGTCAATAATATGATAGCCCAATTTTTAAATTCGACGTGAACCAATTAAATTTGACTTAAATTAATAATTTAAGTTAATTATAATAAATTATTATTTTGATCTTCAAGTATAAAAGATAGTTTGAATTATCACGTAAATAATATTTGATTAGTCCATTACTGATATACTATGCGTGTTTCATCATTTTTTTTAATTAAAGTCGATGAGAAGGGTTTTTTTTTTCCATTTTACTGTTAATCCAAATTCTGTGATTAAAGCTTATTCCAGTTGTTGAAAGGATAAATGCATAAAATGTGATTTTCAAGCAACATTTATTAATATGTTATGGATGATTTTTTTTGGTAAATAATATGTTATATACCAAATCAACACATATTAATAACATTTATTAATATGTTATTGATGATTGATTTATCGCACTGAACAATATATGGTTCCATGAAAAAGAATAATAAGAGGATAAAGAAAAACATTCTCAAATCAACACACAATACATAAGAGAATGGCTAGATGGCAACAACGTCATAAAGCAAAAGAGATAAAGTAAGAATTCTAGACAATACTCCAGAAGATATAAAGAAAATTAATGAGAAAATACACAAAAAGGCATGGGATGTTCTGTTACTTTTATCCAGTCCTTACTCTGTTACTTTTGATCTGAGTCGTTCGATTGGTGGCATAAAATCGGAATTGGTTAAAAGGGTCAAAGAATCTGATCCTCACAAAAGGCATAAGAGAGAGGGAATTAGTTACACAATATAACATGACACATTTACACAATAAAAGAGATGGGACTAATGACACAACGTGCTAATCATTGAAAGGTACCAAAACTTTTACAGAGGGGAAGACGAAGATAGTAACTACAGGTAATTAATCTGAATCTAGAGAAGAGTTGGTAGTGATATAAATTGAAAGAAGAGATGAGAAATTTTAAAACTCACAGGTAAACAATCAAGACCACTAGAATTGAAGAAATTATTAAAACGATGCACAAAAAATCATCATCCAACCTTTGTCATCCCATTCTTTTATTGCCATAAATTTCTGTCTATTGATACAATATTAAACGACCGAAATCTAACATGAACATGAACTTATTTTTTAGGTTTAATTTGAATCCAAATTTAAATTAGATTAAATTCAATTTTGTTGATTTTGGATTATACCAACTTTAGTCATAAAACTCAAAATGGTATAAAAAGGCTTTGAGTAGACTAACATAGGTAAACAATCAAGATTATCAAAATTTGAGTTCGGATTTTCTATATTAATATTTTGTTCTAAAAATAATATTATTTTATAACAAAAAACTAGATTATTTTTAATTCAAAATGGAGTTGGAATAGCGTATTGAATACAGATGATCACAAAAACCGGACGAATCATTAAAACGATACACAAAAAGTCTCGAAGCAATCTTTGGCTTTCGATCCAACAGGTACAATAGTAGATTTACTATCGCCAGACGCTGTGGCTTTGTGGACATCTCAAGTATTTTTTTCCCTCTTGGGAATGGAATTAGAAATTTCAATTCACTGCGCCTAAATAAACGTACACCAAGACACATAGAGCGGACACACTTAATTGGATAAATGTCGCACCATATTCCCTTCTTAAAAGCAAAACTCCCAACTATGGCAAATCAAATAGGGAAATTCGTTGCTTCACCAAACATGTCTTTTGGTCTGCTCTAGAGTTGAAGCAGACAACGTTAACTCCCACAAATACCGCTTGCCTTCAAAAGAAGTCGGATTGAATTGGGACGTGTACGGTTTCTTGACAACGTTTGTATATAATTGAAATTTGTCATCGCATGGCTTGTCCACGCAAACACACAGGGACTTGAAGAGCTGAACGATCAACGATGGCTAGCAATGTATTCCCAATAAGTAGTTAAATGTTGGTTGAAGCATGATGGAGACGCGCACCAAAGCTTTGGTTTGGTGACATGTTTGGCCTTCTACTTGGCTAAATCATTATTCTCAGGTATATACATATATTTGTAATGGAGTCCTTAATGCTTTATATTTTTCTTACGAACAACATGTGGTGTCACGTGATGGTGTTCCCAATGAAATTATCTTGCTTGGTTCTACTTCTCTCGACAATAACAAACTGATACGATCAATGATTTTTTATAATTTTTTAATAATTAAATTTAATTGTTTACTACAAATTTTAATAATACAAGTAGTTCAACTGATCCAATTGCCATTAATAATATTGATATTTTGGCTGATTAGATTTCTGAAGAACCCAATTTGATTGATATGAATGATTTGAATTTGGAAGATAATCTTGGACGAGAAAGTATTGACATGTCATTTGGTACATTAAATTTAAATGATAATGATGATAATTTTGTACCAAATGATCACTAGGATCAGTGTAGTTCTAACGAGTATCTTTCTATTGACGATTGGATTCCAGATTTTTGTTTTTCCTCTTCTTTTAATTTTACTTGTATTTGATGTTTATGTTAAATTCTGTATATGTAACGTAACTGTAATGTTTTTGTTTTAGGTTTAACTTCTATTTGATTGGTTTTTTTTTTATCAACTCTTTTTTGTAAATTGTTTAAGGATATTTATTGTTTTTTAATGGATGTTTTGAATCTTGTGATGTAATATTATTTATTACAATGATGAAATTGTATTATTGTAATATTTTAAATACTTTGTATTATTCTTAATTTTATAGTTGTATGATAATGATTGTCTTTGTTTATATCAATTGTGGTTATTATTTAAATGTGAAATATTTAAAAATTATTATTATTTTATATTAATTATTATTATTATTTATTATTAAGATTTTTGAAAACATGGTTGATGTAACCAGTAAAATATACAGTACAACTGTATAATATACTAATGGACTATTTTGTAAATTTTAAAAATTTTAGGGACTATTTCATAAATTTAAAAATTACTTGAAACGGTATCCGGATCGGTACCGGTACAGTACCGTTTCAGAACTCAATTCAGTACCGAGCCCGGTACAGTATTCATAACTTTGGCTTTATCTTAATATAATTAAAATCATAGTAAAACTTGTACACAAAAAATACATCAGGAAACTGAAAATTTACAAATTTTCAATTACTGAACAAGTTTAATTTCAAAATTTGCTGAAAATTATATTATAACAATACATAATTATAGCTTATAAATGTGAATTCTTTCGTCATATTATTTAAATAAAATTAGAAAATGTCATACGTAAGTAACAAAAGTCTCCTCTCGTGCAACGTTCCATTAAAAATAATTATATCAACAGCCTCACATGACCTCTTAAGAGAATGATTAATGTGAATAAAATATCCAACTAATTACTACAATAATCCAATCGATAAGAAGTAAGTTTCTATCCTTATCCAATCCAACCGTCCAGATACTCTAGATTAATCTATTGACCTTATATCGACGACCCACATCCACTTCCACTAGATTAACTATGCCCCCACCTTCCACTTAATCTGACCAAAAACAAAACGACAAACATCATCGTAACACGACATACCGTTCCTTTCAGGTCAAGTGATAATTGTGGACCCCGCTTGTTACCGCAACAAATCAAAAGATACGCCGTCGTTATTTTCCTCCACACGCCGGTTACGAATTAAAGTCGACAACCCACTCACCGCCGTGGACTGCCTTGTTTACTTCTCTCTCTTTTTCATTGTCAGTTACTAACTCCCACATCACTGAGATATTGAAATTTATAGCCGTTGTTGTTCCTTTAGCATCGGCAAAAACTCGCTGCTTTTCGTGTTTCCCATATGTTCTCTTCGAATTTTCTCTCATGCATGCACCCCCAGAGATCTTTTGGAGTTGTTAATTCAGTGGTTTACTTCCTTGCGACTACAAGTTTAGTGTTGCGGTCTTGGTTTTTACTTCTTGGGACTACTTGGTTTTAGCTCGAGCTAGAGTAAGTGCATTTCAAAGGGTTTTTGGCGTCTCTTTGTTTCAGATCTGAGATTTTGAGTTTTTTTTCCTCTCTTTTTTGCTGAGTAAAGTTGCCAGCTTTTCTTTTAAAGAGTGTTCTTTTTGGGGTTTTAGTATATCAGCCAAAAAGTGAAGCCAAAGAACAAAAAGAAAGCTCGACTTCTGATGTAAGAACTTTGCTTTGGAAACAAAATTTGAAATTGAAAGCTTGCTTTTGACTACAAACCCATTGTAAAAAGCCTGGAAAGCGCTTGCTTTCATGTACAGAATTAGCCCAAGTCGCCTTTGCTTTGCTCGACAATTATGTTGGAATCTGCATTTTTCTCTTTTTCCTCTTTTCTTCATATTCTGTGTTCAAAACTGCACTTATTTCGAGTTTTTTTTTTTAGTGCAGTTAGTTGGTTCTTGTCTTAAGCCAAAACCCACATACTAATTTTTCAGGGCAAAGCAAGAGCCTAAGGCCAACTGAGCGGAAACACCTCGTTTTTCGCTTCAATGGAAGCTTGGCATATTTTGGCTTCCATTCTATGCCTAGGTTTGGTTTTAGGTGGAATAACGGCAGAACCAGTTGAGGATAAGCAGGCCTTGCTCGACTTTTTCAACAATTTGCCTCACTCTCGTTTGCTAAACTGGAATTTGAGCACTCAGGTGTGTGGTAACTGGACTGGAGTCACTTGCAGCGCAGATGGGTCTCGTGTTATAGCCGTTAGATTGCCAGGTGTTGGGTTCGAGGGACCTATTCCACCAAATACTCTTAGTCGGCTATCTGCATTGCAGCTTTTGAGCCTTAGATCTAATGGTATTAGTGGGCATTTTCCTTATGATTTCTTCAATCTAAAGAACTTGTCTTTTCTCTATCTTCAGTATAATGACTTATCTGGCCCATTACCTTCTGATTTCTCCGTTTGGAGAAATCTCATTATCATTAATTTGTCCAACAATAGGTTCGATGGGTGCATTCCCAATTCGATTTCAAATTTGACTCAGCTTACTGCTTTGAATCTAGCCAATAATTCGCTTTCTGGGGAAATTCCTAATCTTAATTTTCCCAACTTGCAGCAGATAAATTTGTCTAATAATAATCTTAGTGGTAGAGTACCAGAATCGCTTAGAAAATTTCCTGATTCGGTATTTGCTGGTAACAATGTTTCCTTTGACAAAATTTCACCCCCTTCTTCACCGGTCGTCGTACCCTCTACTGTGCCTCACTCAAAATCTACCCATGCTCGGGGAGTTGGTGAAGCTGCACTGTTAGGTATCATAATTGCAGCTTGTGTTCTGGGGCTCATAGCATTTACTTTCTTTGTAGTCTTTTGTTGTTCAAGAAAGAAGGGTGGGGTTGAATATTCGGGGAAGTTGGTGAAAGGCATGTCACCAGAGAAACTGAGCTCAAGAACTCAGGAGGCTAATAATAGACTGGTTTTCTTTGATGGATGCAATTATGCATTTGACTTGGAGGATTTATTGAGAGCTTCTGCTGAAGTATTGGGAAAGGGTACATTTGGCATGGCTTATAAGGCCATATTAGAGGATGCAACCACAGTGGTTGTCAAGAGGTTAAAGGAAGTAAGTGTTGGGAAGAGGGATTTTGAGCAACAGATGGATATTGTTGGAAGTATAAGGCAAGAGAATGTTGTTGAGCTGAAGGCATATTACTATTCCAAAGATGAAAAGCTGATGGTGTATGATTACTACCCTCAAGGGAGTGTTTCTTCCATGCTTCATGGTATGTTACTTTCTGCAACATCTTACACGTTACAGTAGCATATACTTACAGTTGAAATCTCAGAACTACCAAAGAGATTTGGCAGTATTTTTATTATTTTCTCTTACAGGCTATTGACAGTATTTGTGATTGCTATTTGTAACACCTTAATTTGCCTTCGAATGGGACAATTTGTTCAAAACTGGCTTTTTGGGTGATAATAATTTGAATTCCCTATAGAGAATAATTCATCCTACCATTTGATGTGTCACTGTGTCTACAGCTCAAACCAAGTGCAAGCCACCTTGCTTCTTAGGGGGTGGTTTAATTGGTGGTGGAGGGCTCTCCAATGTGCCTTAACGTCTTTGAAGTCAGGGGTTTGAATCTTGAATTGAGTATGCTCTCCAAGATTCTGACCTAAACCTTGGGCTTGTTGATGCTGGTGGGTAAAGGAGGCAACTGAGCCTACCGATATTGATTAGATTGAGTCAATTACATGGCTCTAAATAAGTGGTTGGCCGACTTTTACGTGGTCTCAAGGGTTTACTTAGTGCACACTGGAAGGGTAGCAACAGGAAGTTCTCCTTGATATATACACGCACATGCAAGCTATCCTTGCTTTTTGTTGAAATGCGTGTTAGGCATAGGAAGAGGTCCTTCTGAAAGAGTGAAGACATTCTTCATGAGCAGGTCCCAAGAGCTTGCTTTATACTAAAAGGAAAGTGTGTTCTTCAATAGCAAGTTTAGCCTTTAGAAGAGTGTGATAGTCAAGTAGAATCCAGGCAGCCAATTTGCTGATTGTATTTAAGGCATTATTCAGTTCACTTGAAAATTGAAACAGAAGTTGCCTAACTGGAGCTAGTGAATTTGTCGATATAACGTTGAGAAATGGAACTGGGGCTGCTGAGAAGATTGAATAAGCTGTATTGGATTATTTAAGCCATTGCGGTATCATCATCTAATGCACGCATCTATGATTTTGCAGGGAACAAAGGAGGTGAGCGGGTCTCTCTAGATTGGAATGCAAGAATGAGAATAGCTATAGGCGCAGCAAGAGGCATCGCTCGAATCCACACAGAGAATAGTGGAAAATTTGTGCATGGCAACATCAAATCTTCAAATATCTTCCTCAATTCCCGACAGCATGGATGTGTATGTGATCTTGGTTTATCAACTGTAATGAGCCCATTAGCTCCAGCTATCGCCCGGGCTGCTGGTTATCGAGCTCCGGAAGTGACAGACACTCGGAAGGCATCACAAGCATCTGATGTCTACAGCTTCGGAGTGGTCTTACTTGAGCTTCTGACTGGGAAGTCGCCGATCCACACGACTGGTGGGGATGAGATAATCCACCTGGTAAGGTGGGTTCATTCAGTAGTTCGAGAGGAATGGACAGCTGAAGTGTTTGATGTTGAGCTGATGAGATGGCCAAATATAGAGGAAGAGATGGTAGAGATGCTGCAGATAGCTATGTCGTGTGTCGTGAGGATGCCAGATCAAAGACCTACGATGTCAGATGTACTGAAAATGATAGAAAATGTACCAAGGGTTGAACAAGAGAATGTTCCATCTGGAAGTCGTACACCACCACCTCCTCCATTGACTGGGAACGAGGCCTTAGTCTGAGATTCAGATTTAGTGATCATCTCTTAAATTAATTTCATTTGAACTTTCTCATGATTTAATATTTTTTATTTGTTCTTAGAAATGTGATGTAATCGTTATGTACGTTTTAGTCAAAATGTTGGATCCTAGGCCTAGTGCTATAGTATTGATTATGTTAATGCGAATCTTTTCAAGACATTATGCGTAGGAGCATTCATCACACCCTTGTGATTGCAAAATTGCAACTTCCCAATGCTTTGCAAAATCATCCAACAGAGGAGGCTAGAGTAACTCTTGGTAGAGATTAAATAGTGGGCCCCACGGTTTAACCCGATACCATTCAAAATAGAAGAGCACAGAATCCTTAATCTACATCTGCTTGTTACATATAAAAACCCACAGGCACAACCTACGTGATCTCGCTCGCTTTCTCTCTCCCTAAGTTCAAGCTCTCTCAGAATCTGATAATAATCAGGAGAGAAGGATCTCACTCGGCTCAGGTGCACTGTCTCTCTTTCATTTTTTTCAATCTTAATTATTAACAATGCATTCTTTTTGGGTAAAATAAAGTTTTCTCCTTTCTTATGTTTGTTTTCTGTTTTTGTAATTGAGAATGTGAGATGATCTAGGGTTTGATGAAACGCAGGGTTTCTCTCTCTTTTTTTTCCGCCCCCTGTGTCTGATCGGTGATGGCTTCAAAGCGAATCTTGAAGGAGCTCAAGGATCTCCAGAAGGATCCTCCTATCTCTTGCAGCGCAGGTGATTTCGAGATCTAATTCCTTTGTCCTTTCTTTTACTTTGTTTTCCTTTTTTGTTGGTTTTGTGCTCAAACTTATGGTCAAATTTTCTTTTTCCCCCCCTCCCCTTTGGTGTGTGATAAGGGGCACTGCTCCAATAATTATACTTCAAGTTTTTTCTCTTCTTGATGTTATTTCCGTGTCTGATTATCATAATGGTAGAGTGTAGATATCTGTGGTAAATTAATATCACCAATTTGGTACTCCTTTTGCATTTCTAAATTTGACTGAGAAATTTGGACTTGGCATCAGAATGAGGTATTCAACAGAAAGTACGAAAGACTGGATACTCGTGCTTACGTATAGCGGTACTTTAGTTTGAGAGGTTATTTTTTGCTAATTTGACCATAGATGTCTCTTTCTTTTTACTTTTTTATCTTATTGAGAATAGATGGACATTTGACCTTTTGATGGTCAACTTTTTTGCAATGAACCCAGCACTGGTCTTTCTTCAGAGATTGATGGTCTTTACTACTGATTATGAAGAAAAGTATCCCAATATTGTCTGATTTCTCTCCTGCGGATTTTGTTTGTCACTTAAACCCTTATGTTTACCAAGTCAACTGATGCATTATAGTTATAGAAGTTGAAAGGTTAACTATAGACATCATACAAACATTTCGGTTGTTGTTTATTGAACTTGTGCTTATATGCTATTTCATGGACAGTCAGATTAAATATAAATTGTGTAGAACTATTTATCTAAAACATACTTGAATTTGCTTTTCTTAGCCTTTATCTTCTAGATTTCAAGTCAGGAGGTAAGGATGTCGATGTTTTATGAACACTTTAAAAGTGTCAGCTCTCTGTATCTCACTTTAAAAGTGTCAGCTCTCTGTATCTCTTTTTCTGTGTGTGCGTGCTACTTTTATTAGTTCCCTTTTTCGCGTTGATGTGATATTCAGACAAGTCTGTTAGATTAGTTCTCCAACATTAGTAGTCTGATTGTCTTTGCCTCGGTTGATATGCATCTGTAGGCCCTGTTGCTGAAGACATGTTCCATTGGCAAGCAACAATCATGGGTCCACCTGATAGTCCATATGCAGGTGGAGTGTTTCTAGTCACAATTCATTTCCCCCCTGACTATCCATTTAAACCACCTAAGGTACTTAACGAACATCCAATGCTTTAAGAATGAAGTTGGCAATAAAGCTTTGTCACTTCAATTCTTAGTCTTCCTTATGACTGTTGTTTATGGACTTTGATTGTTGTTTAGCACTGAGATTATCTCACTCTCTATTGTTTGTACTTTGGGTTATTTGAGCTCTCTGTTTTTATTTTTTTGGCAAAATCCATACAGTACGGATTTATATAACAATATAACAACTGTGGTTTTGGTTTAAGTTTACATATATATGGTTGGAATATTTTCTTCTACAGTTAGTGGGCATGTGTTCTTAATATGCTCAAAAGATGGATGAGTATTGGGATTTACAGGTGTTTAGTACAGTTGATAGTTAATAACTTAACAACAGATAGCGAGAAGTTTTGCTACCTGTGTGAATTCAATCAATAGTTCTTTTCTGATACAATACAAAAGGTGTGTTTATATATAGTGTGGTGTTCTTATTAGTTGCAGAACATTATGCTTAGGCCTTCTGTGATGTTTTTTTGTATGCGTTTATATTTTGTTTTATCTACATGCATTTGCTTGTTATACGGAGGTAATTTCCAAACTTTTTGATTAATTTGTTAGTGGCATGTGTTTGTTTTACGTTATCCATAGATTTAAAACTAAATTCATATAGGTTTCGGTTAATAGGGATATATCTTCTGAAAAAATCGTAGTTCATCATATTGTAAAACTCTGCAACGGTTTCAAACAGCTCTGACATTCTCAAGATGACGGGGTTTCGACTAATAAAGAGTTTTAACCACTTTATGAGCGATTAAAATCTCTCCTAGTCTTTGGTTATCAAGACACTAAAATAAAATGGTCTAGAGCTTTTGAGAATGCCTTCCATGAGCTCCAAATCATTGTACCAAGCTCAGATTCTCTTGTGGAATCTCTTTAAGTTCCACTTTCTCTGATAAAATAGGATCTGCTTTGTTGTGGGATGGAGTAGGTAACAATCATCTAGCTTGGATATGCTGTACTAGACTAACCAGAGCTTCCTATGGAGCCAGTGATTGATTACTAGAATCTGATCTACCTTAGAATTCTTATTTGCACATGAAAGTTTTTACAATTCATATATATATTATATATGTGTGTGTGTGTGTGTGTGTGTGTGTTCTTATTAGTTGCAGAACATTATGCTTAGGCCTTCTGTGATGTTTGTCTGTATGCGTTTATATTTTGTTTTATCTACATGCATTTGCTTGTTATACGGAGGTAATTTCCAAGCTTTTTGATTAATTTGTTAGTGGCATGTGTTTGTTTTAAGTTATCCATAGATTTAAAACTAAATTCATATAGGTTTCGGTTAATATGGATATTTCTTCTGAAAAAATAGTAGTTCATCGTATTGTAAAACTCTTCAGTGGTTTCAAACAGCTCTGACATTCTCAAGATGATGGGATTTCGACTAATAAAGAGTTTTAACCACTTTATGGGCGATTAAAATCTGTCTTTGGTTATCAAAACATTAAAATCAAATGGTCTAGAGCTTTTGTTGAGCATGCCTTCCATGAGCTCCAAATCATTGTACCAAGCTCAAATCCTCTTGTGGAATCTCTTTAAGTTCCACTGTCTCTGATAAAATAGGATCTGCTTTATTGTGGGATGGAGTAGGTAACAATCATCTAGCTTGGATATTGCTGTACTCGACTAACCAGAGCTTCCTATGGAGCCAGTGATTCATTACTAGAATCTGATCTACCTTAGAATTGTTATTTGCACATGAAAGTTTTCACAATTCTATCATGTATGATGGAATCATCAAAGATTTGGCCTTTTTTAACATCCTTGCCATATGTGATGATGGCTAGACTTCGTTCTATTTTTCCAATTTTCCTACTTATGTTGTCTTGGATTATTTGACCACAATATTTGGTTTTTGTTTTTTCTTGGCATCTGTACCTTTTACGTGATCATTCATGTGTCTTGTTGAACAGATTCCTTGTTCCATTCGACAAAGCATCTTGCACATAGTTGGTATGACTTACTTGAAGCTTCGAAGAAGTTATTATTCAACAATTTATCAATTTATTGGTTGTTCTCTGCAGGTTGCTTTCAGGACAAAAGTCTTTCATCCTAACATCAACAGCAATGGTAGCATTTGCCTTGATATTTTGAAGGAGCAGTGGAGCCCTGCCCTCACTATATCTAAGGTTAAATTTTTATTAATTGTGATGTCAAATTTAAACTGCTTTCTTATACCACAAAAAGTAACACTGAATGAACAGCAACATGACTTTGTACGTGCTGTACTTAAGCATGTCCTCTTACAGGAATAATCGCACATTCCAATTATATCATTCGTTTTGTTTGATAGGTCCACTACACTGGTGTCAGCATAACAAAATTATTTTGCTTTAGCAAAATTTTAGCAAATAAGGTGATAATTAAGACATGAGGAGGAGGAATTGCCTTTCTATCTGTTATTGATTGTTGTCAGGACACCAATGACATGCCATTGGATTTAAACCCAAGAACATGATTTCCTGATACCACATCTTAGTGTCCTAATTCCTTTTTAAGTGATCAAAATCAGTCCAAGATTGACCATGTTATGTCAAAAGTTAGAAAACAACTTGATTTCTAAAGCTCTGAAGTAGTCCTCACTAACATTGAGTTCTGTTGATGCTGGCACGTACAACTTGATCCTTCTTTAGAAGGCCTATTGTGGCATGTCTAGCTACAGACAGACAGACATCTTTTAATGCTTGAGTTGTTTGTGTTGAAAAATGTCTCTTTCATTTTCAGGTGTTGCTTTCAATCTGTTCCCTGTTGACGGACCCAAATCCTGATGACCCATTGGTACCTGAGATTGCCCATATGTACAAGACTGATAGGGCCAAGTATGAGACAACTGCAAGAAGCTGGACTCAGAAGTATGCTATGGGTTAAAGTGCGTTGCTGAACGTGAGGGACGGCTTCTTTTTCTGTGGTTGGTCTTTTAAGTAAGTATGCACAAACAAATTGTGATCTGTGGCTGTTATAAGCGGACCATAAGGGAGAGAGTTTGGAATCGTCCTTCTGAACACATTTTACTGATTTGGGCCCTTGTGTGTAGCAAAGATGATGTGTAGAACTTTGCCAAATCATTCATGTACTCCTTGCTAACGAAATAGGTATAGGAATTGGATTGGAGAAAGTTCCTGGTATGCATAGTTATTAGACAGATACCTAATAGACATGTTATTGCCTTGAAAATTTACGTCTTAATGTGTCGTCGCAGCACTTAAGGTTATTACATATGTCCGCCGTTTTTAAAGAAAGAGGAAATATAGATGCCATGAATGTGAGGCATTACTCCACAGGATGAGGAGCGGTATTATCATATAAAACTAACAAGTCTTTAGTAAACCTGTGTTTTATTGGTAGTGGAGGGTTCAAATATTTTGATTCACCCTGTTCAAGCCTTAACTAAAGTTTTAGTGACAATGTGAGTCGTAATTGGCGCCCTTTCTGGAGCAGTTAGTGGATCTTCGTACTAGTTCATGTTGCTAGTTGTAAGAAAGTCAAACCAAAGAGCTCCAACTTAAAATCCAAATTGGGGTTGCCAGATAAGAAAGCAAAAGCTTTTAAAAGCTATATTGGAGTTACCTTCCCATTGACGGCAAGACAATGGCCATGAAACATGAGTGAGCTAAGAGGTACTAATGCTACGTTAGGAACCTATAATCATAGGCCTACGACAATGGTTTGTTACGAGGAAGAAAGCAGGTCCCTAAACTTGCTACCCTTCTTACATGTTTTGTATCCTTGATATTCTGTGTCTCCAATTACCCAGCCTTTCTGTACGCTTACGTGACGTTTGGTTTCTGTCCCTGTTAGTGGGGACAAAGGATGAGACATAAAAAACTTGTCTCCGGTAACGTTTAGTTGTTGTCCTCAGTTTTTTGTCTACCATCTCCGGATGATAGGGACACATTTTTTTGTACCTCTAAAAAAGGGAGGACAAGGATGCTTGTCTCTGTCTCCCATCAATATAAGCAACGTTTATATTGTGGTAAAGAAAGGCATCCCTATATTTTTAATGATTTATGTCAGTTTTGTTTTAATGTTTTGCTTTTATGTTTTTATTTTTAAATTTAGTGAAAAGTTATGTTTATTTAAAATTTTGGTTTCCTTTTTTTATTTGAGTTTTTAAAATTTACCAAAACCACAAAAAGATTTTTTTTTGTTCTTTCTATAATCTAATTTACTTATAACTAAATAAATATTATTTAATTATTGATAAGAATTATAAATAACATAATTTAATATTATATTTAATTAAATTAAAATGATCAATAATTAAATT
>JANITX010000211.1:51453847-51469561 GCA_027564395.1 Erythroxylum ulei | reverse complement strand
TCTCAACTCTCTCTCTCTCTTAATCGTGATTTTTGATATTACTGTTTTACGCAAGTCTCAGAAAATCTTTTACAAGCGTGATTTATAGTAGATCTTTTGAAACGAACAAGTTTTGTTTTAAGCGAAAGAATTTTTCAAAAAGGGGTTTAAAGAAAAGTTTACTACAATTCAACCCCCCCTTTTTGTGCATCTATCTATTATTACCGAGTATTGTATTAACTTGTGATTCACTTCAATACTATTATCCTTTTTCTTCACAAACAACACTGGAGCTCCTCATGGAGAAATGTTTGGTCTAATAAAACTGTTTTCTAACAACTCCTCTAACTGCCTTTTCAACTCATGTAACTCTACAGTAGCCATCCTGTACCTGTAATAGAATCATTGCAACCTCAAGCATAGTCTCAGTGGTGAAATCTATCTCTCGTTGAGGCGGTAAACCTAGTAAATCATCTAAGAATACGTTTGGAAATTTCCTGACCACAGGAATATCCCTTAATCTAAGATTGACCTTCCTCATATCTATAATATTAGCCAGATATGTCTCACACCCATCCAATATCTCGTGGTCAAGATCATACATGCTAGGACCACTCTGCGATCCCCCACAAATATTACTTTCGAGTTACCCGAAGACTCTATCATTACCTCCTTCGCATAACAATCTATTACAGCTTGATGTTGTGCCAACCAATCCATCTTAAGAATCACATTGAACTCCCTCAATTCCATCATTATCAAGTTAGCTAATAGCTTCACTTTACCAATCCTTACTGGCATTTCTCTCCTTACACTATTTACTACCACATAGTCTCCTACTGGTAATGATACTCTTAAGTCATATCCTAAGGGACTACCTCACCCTGAACTCTAAAGGCAAACTCTAAAGAAATTTAAGAGTGTGTAGATCCTTGGTCTACTAATACATAAACTTTAACATCAAATAATAAAATTATACCATAAATGACATCGTTGGCTGCAGGTGCCTCCTCCTTTGTGATATGGAATATCCTCGCTTAAGTTTGACTTTAAGTTGGGGATGTCCTACCAATACTTGTACCCACTCCTGGCCCACGTACAACTCCTCGACCATTATATCCATTACCAGTTCTACCCGGACCTCTGCCTGAACTAAAGACACCACTTTGCCCCTCACTATTGAACTCCTCCCTATTTTTAGATAATCCCTCTGTAAGTTCCCCCACTCTCCATAAATATAACATGCTTGAATGATCCTAGTAGGTCCCCAGTATGGTCCTCTATGAAATCTCCTGCAAGAAGCACAACTTTGAAATCCTTTGACTCCTCTATCTAAAGATCCTTTGAACTTCTGACTAACCCCTCTGTCGGATCCAATTGATGGTGTACTAGCAATGCTATGTTGTCTTGAATCCTTGCTAGTTCCTCGATCTCCACCAGATCGGTTTCTTCTTTTACCTTGGTCTATTACATCCTTCACTTTGAGTGCATTCTCTAGTAACTTCTTGAAATCAGAAGTAGCAGCTCCTAAACCCAAACAAATATTTATCCTCAAACTCTGCTTAAATCGATAACATCTGTCTTCAGGATTTGCCATAGCCTCCAATGCATACTTAGACAAGGCTATAAAGTGAGCCTCATAATTAACCACTGACATCTCCTCTGTCTGAACCAAACTCATGAGCTCCATCTTCTTTTGATCCCAACATATCCACAGAGTGTATTTATCTTTGAACTTTCTCTGGAACTCCTACCAAGTCATCTCTTAGGTCTCATAAGATCTCTTCACTGACTTTCCCCAAGTCATGGCATTGCCCCAGAATAAGAAAACAATGTACTTCAACCTTGTTTCTACGGTACACTCTAGATGGTCTCAAATTATCTCTGTCTGCTCCCTCCATGCCTCAAGCTCCTCAAGATGTATAGTACCTCAAAAATCTACTGCACCCATCTTACAGATCGATAATAGTTATGATCCACCCCAGGATCACCTCGGAATGGAGTCGTAGTAATAGCCTACTGCATCATCTGAAAGAACTACATCATCTATAGTGGGATTGATACATCTCCTCCTACCCTATTCGCTTGGGCATCCCCCTGATCCAACACATCTGGAGCACGAATCAAACTTCTCGATTCCCTAAGTGACTCAGGGCCAACATTATCATCTTCTGAAGCCATCCTAGGTATGACGAGAGCACATCGATAGTTTTTTTTCACTCAATACGAGCCTAGAAATGTAAACTCGCTCTGATACCACCTATTATGATGCTCCCAAAAAATTTTAAACCACAATGAACCAAACAGTTTCCAAAGCATACCATTAATCATCAAATTCCTCATTAGTTCCAAAAGAGAGAATTGTTTGTCAAATACAAAAATATTTTATACAACACAACTACTCAAACTGTCATATTAAAAAATATATACATTCCAACAACTTTACACAAGTAATCTGTTGGCCCCACTTATTCTTTACTCTGTCTATCACATACACTGGGGTTATTGGTAATCACTCAATCTCCTAAAAAAATGGTGGCAAGAGATAAGCTGCCTACTCAGTAAGGGTAATCGACCATACCCTTTAAAATCAAATAACTAAAAAATAATTATAAGACTTATCCAACCAATTAAATCATATATATAATACATATATACACAACAATACTCAGTCTAATCCAATTAGTTGAGAAAAATCTCAAAAATTTTACCAAATTATGATTTACATAAATATTAATTATAACTGTCATTTATTCTTTATTCCAATATTTAACTGAATTGCCTGGACCCAGTTTAACTTCACTCTCTAAATGGACACGTAATTAAATGTATAATTATCAGCACAGGGTACCTCAATTTCTCAATGTCTCTTGGTACCCTGGTAGTACTCTAGTATCTAGCCATCGTCACAGGATATCCCCAAGACTCAGGACATCCCGGTACCACTTCGATACCTAGCTATCGTCACAGGATGTCCCTGAGACTCAGAATGCCCGGTTTCTTCTCCACAAACAGATACCTAGCCACCACCCTGCTCATATCGACATAATCTATCCATCTAAGACCATCGAATGTCGCCTATCCTAGGCAAGCCACCAATTCTCAATTTTTACCATTTATTTACAACATATTATCAACCAATCTCTATTTAATTAACACATTTTCGGTCCAATTAACAAGCAATTCATCCTATAAAATGTAACATAATATAAAAATATAACATGAAAAACCTTGACTTTGTTAATTATTAGTGAAATAAGATAAACATAATTCATGTATGTAATTATTAATCATCAATTTAATTGATGACTAATTCAAAATATAATTTATTAATAACAAAAACATACTATATTTTAAGAGTAAAGTCTCAAATTATCCTTATCTCAATTTTGGACTCAACTAATTTATAGTCCAATTTACTTCTTATTCAGACCGTCAGACCTAAAATGTACAAGATTTTATTAGACTAATTTACGAGAAATTTCTAACTCAGTTACTCTTAATGGTTCAACATTATTCTCTTTTTCTAATTTATTATTAATTATAAAAATAATATCCTTATTAACCTAATCACCATAATTACTAAAATACCCTTAACTAATTAGAAGCCCCATTTTACCCTCATCTATTTTAATTAATACCAAAAATGCCCTTTATGCAAGTAAATTCTAGATTTACCCTTTACTTTCTGTATTTCCTATTCTGCCCCTACATGCAACTTAAATTTTAAAACAATGTCATCATCTTCACCCTCTCCGCTTCTCCCATGTCCTCTTCTTTTATCATTTTTCAACCACATCTTCTTCATTTTTATCTCTTCATGCAACCCAATCAACCACAACATGCAAATCAACTATAAGCTAGTGTAGGATGATTAAAAATCACAAAAAAAGTAACAAAATTGCAGCTGAAAATTTACCTAAGTGTGAGGGATTTTGGACTTAGGTAACCTCTATAACTTCCTTCAAATTTTCTACAAAACAAATAAAATGAGAGAACCTATAAGAAAAGTGTTACATGTAAAACAAAGTGGTACATTTTGACACACTCACCAGCTAAAAAAGTAGAGAGAAAAGAGAAAAAATAGGAGGACTTCGTTTTTCTAACTTTTCTCTAAGTGATGGCTATATACTCCTCATTTTACTGGTTTTATGGGCTGGGCTATTGGATTTGTTGTTATGGTTAATGAGTGGGCTCTACAAGATTGTGGGTTGCACCTTGTTGCATTGTCTTGATATAGTCTCTGGATGCCTTCCAGTTGTGTTGTCCTAAAGAATATATGTACACTAACCACTTCATCTATAATGCCCGTCACTTTATCAGGGCTTTAGTGGATACATTGATATGGATACAACTTTAGTGCAGACTATTGCCACTAGTTGAATCCACTGTTTTGCGTGCTTATGATAAGCTTAAAAGAATTCAAAAATCCAAACACAACTTCTAATTGATTTTATAAGTTTCACTTTTCACTTCGGTTTATTTCCATAATTTTTATGTTAAAAATTGATTAATTAACCAGTTAATTTTTATACACTAACCAATTTTTGTAAAATAAAATAAATCAATTTTTATTTAATACTTTCGTTTTTAATTAAACTCTAAAATTTTGATAAATAAGAGCCATATTTTTAATTAAAATTTAAACTATTGAATTTTGTTTGATATTTAATTAATTTTGTAATATCTAATTTTATAACATTGACATTTGCGCTTTGCTCAACTGACAAGCTCACCATTACGCTCTGCTGTAGGGATTAAATCATTGTAATTGGGTGAAAAACTATTTCAATAATATGTGAAAGAAAGTAATTAATTATTAATTTAACAATCATCAGAGTGAATTACTCCTCCGCATCAACAAACCATCTTTGCAATGATGATTATGAAAACCCTTAAGTTGATAACCTATCTCTTTTTCTAATTAAAAATAGGTATCAATTGAAATAAAAATTGTCTTGATGCAATTATTTCCAAAATCTGACGCTGAAGTTGTTATCATTTTATGATGATAAACTCATTTTCGTTGGAAAAAAAAAAAAGGTAGCCGCAGGCGCTCTCAAAGTCCCAGGTTAGGAGGGCTTGTAGCCGGTTGGCTGGTTTCAGAAGGCTATTATTTCTCTAAACATAAAGGTGCAATTGTCGAGCTCAAATGTAAAATCTGTAAAGAACTTAGTTCAAAATCATAGGGATGGCAATGAACGGAGGAAAAAGAAAAAAGACTCCAATAATCAAGATATGCACACATCACAGCGTCAAATAACCCCACAAAGCCTTAGCCTTCTCTTTTGAAGAACAGACTTAAAAAGAGATGTCAGCTGCGTGGATAAGGTATGTGAGCACAAGTGCCACCAACATTAGCACATATGCAATTCCCTGGTCGATGCTTGTCCCTGTTATCAAACACAAAACACCAAATCTTCTCGGCATTAACATTTTAGTTGCCAATCAACACACCATATATCCATTCCACATATTTCTTTCTACTTGTTATCTAAATTGTAACGCGCGTTTCGGCAAACACAACTGCTACATCCCTCACTATCAAACCCTAGATATTCCTAACCACTTTCTGTAACCCAAATCCAATCAATCTACAAAAAAAGAAAACGACCCTTGCATTGCTTATTCATGTCCCCAAAGCATCCTTCTTTTCCTACATTTCTAATTTGCCACCACACAAATCATTCTAGATCTAGAGAATCACATATCTTATAATATTGTTATAAAAAGGTAAAATGCAAGAAACTTTACATACCATCGCTGGTAGGGGTAGGAGCGGGAGCGGAGGATTGAGCCTGAACGGCAACGGGAAAGAAAAGGGTAGCGACAACCGCCACCAACCCAAAGGAAACCCTAGAAAACGCCATTTTTGCTCCGAGAGTCTGTCCTCTCCCTCAAAGGAACACGTAAGAGAGATTAGGAAGAGGACAACCCAGAAATGAAGCAGAGAGAGGCCTTGTTCTCTTTCTCTGGGAATTTGGAGTCATAAAAAGAAAAGATGCGGTTGTTAGTCATTGTATATATACTATATGCTATAAGGAAAGACCGGTTCAACCGGTAACCGAAAGGAGTAGAAGAGAAATGTAGGGCCCACGTCGCAGATTTTACTGTCGTTTTTTAAAAATTGTAACTTCTCTTTAGATTTTTTAAATATTTTTCTTTGTCTACTTTTCCTGAATTCTTGCTTTTTCTTTCACCAGTGTTTTTCCTTTCTTTCTAGCTAAGGTTTTGAAATTCAGATTGGATGTTAAATCGGAGATTGGACATTAAATCGGAGATTTTACTGATTATTAGTTTGATTGATTCTACCATTAGTTGAATCGATGTGACGTTATAATTACACAATAATTATATATAATATTAGTAATATTAAAAAATAGAAAAATATATTAAATAATATAAATTTCTATACTTCTGTTAGATTTCTGAAGAAAAGGTGGGTTTTACTTTTAAAAGAATAAAAAAACACATCAACGTTTTAAAAGAAAAAAAGCAAAATAAAAAATAAAAAAATTCATTAAACCAGTGGCCAACCGATTCGACTAATCTCGATTTAACCGGTCAATTGACTGATTTTTATCGGTTCGCATTGGTTCAATTGAAGACTGATTTTTAGGAGTTACCTAAACCGGCTACCGACCACCGGTCGAACCGATCGGTCCGATCTAGGTTTCAAACAGAGCTTCTAACCATTCATCATATGCTCCATCCTCCGTCCTAACAGTCTCCACCATTTACCTTCAACTTGTTGGGTAAGGTGGTCACTCTCTCGTATAAGAGAGCTATTATGGCACTTTCATCTTCTATTTATTCCATGCCCTTCATTACTTACCATTTTAAGTATCTTTTCAAACTTTCTCTTCCCAAAACTTGAAGCTTTGCCTATATTAGAAATAAGTCTACACTTTCAGCCATCAGAAAGAATCTCATCCTAGTTTTATAGTAAAGATAATTATTTTTATCAAATAAAGGTGGTCTATTAACATGTTATCCCTCTTGATTGAATGGTGAGGATGATTTTCCTAAATGTGTCATTATGATCCTTGCTATAGGATTTTATTTGACATACTAGCCTAATAGACCAGCTCTGATACTACTTATTAGTCGTTAATGATACCCAAGAGGGAGATGAATTGGGTATTTACAAAATTCAACAATTTTTCTAAATAATATATTCAATTAACAATAATCAATATAAATAAGTATGAGAAATTGCTTAATACAATTTAATCAAACAATTGGACAATAATTTAAAAAGGATAAGGAAAAGAGAATGCAAATTGGGTTTGGCAAACAACCTCTGCCTACGTTTATGCCTAAGATTCTTTTTAAAATTCCATTATAATTTTTATTTCAAGACGAAGAATAACCATTATATAATCCTTTTTTTTGTAAAGAGGAACCCTTCTTATAATTTTCTTCTAAGGTAAAGATGATGTCATAGCACAAGTGGACTTTATCTCCAAGCCATTATATTTAAATTTACATGATAATTTCATGCAAGTTGGTAATGAGATTTATAGTTTTACAAATAATTTAATAGTTTTACAAACAATTCAATATACGATTGTCCATGTGTGATTGCAAGTTTTGGATCCAAAACTAAGTGAAATCTTGTCCATTAGGCCTGAAATTTTAGGAGCATGCAGAGGACATACATAAAATTAGTCATTTACTTGGACGCCAATTCTTCCAAATTAGTTTTCTTATTTTTTCAGATCTTTAGTTTAATTCCATATTGTTTAAGTTGTTTCCTAATAGTACTAGAGTCTTGTTTTTTTTAATCTTTAGTATGATTCCATATTATCTAGGTTGATTCCTAATAGTACTAAGCCTCCGTTTGGTTGGCACGGATTGTTGTCGGGGAAAGTAATCTTTTTCCTAAAATTTAAATTATTACGTTTAGTTCGTTCTTTTGAGTAGTTAGGAAAGTAAAAGCTTTCCTAAGTTAGGGAACATAGTAGCACTTTCCCAGGATTCTAAATACCAATACCCCCTTGGTATTTAGATTACTTTCCTCAGGAATTTAATCTAAAAATTATACTGTCCAATTTAACTCTTTTAACTCTTCAACACCTCTTTTATTAAAATACTACTTCCTCTTCTAATATTCTTATTCTATCGCAACTCTTTTTTAAAAACACGAACAGATATTCTTCCACCACAATCGTCTTCGTCCATACTTAACTCTTCAAGCTCTTTTCCCTCCGAAACTCTTCCTGCCAACTACAAAGATACCAAGAATGTTGCAGATAGAAAACATAATTATCTTCAAGACATAAACTCAATACTATATTCTACAGTAAAATTGAGTACTATATTCGGCAAAGTTCCAGGAAAAACAGACAATCAGGTAAAGAATCATTGGAATACCCATTTGTGCAAAAAGTTAGGTTTAAAGAAGCAGGTGAAAAAAGTTGTGACCTCCTCAAGAAGGAAACTTTCAATTAAAAACCAAGAAATAAGGTATAGGTTGTCAGAGAACTCCGATTTTCTTCATGAAGACAACAACTTTACAATGAAAAAAGACGACCCTTTTACTGTTGCTGAGACATCAATTGGAGGAATGTCGTTGGCGAGAATGGATCTTCAATATGAGAGAGAACGCCATTGTATGGTTAATAAAAGCTTGACTAGAGCTTTTTCGATTTTGTTTCTAAGGATATAATTGGAAACACAATTTAAAATTAAATTACATTCTACGAAATACTTTTGCATACCAAACATAATAATAAGAATCCATCCAACTTTTCTATTAGAATTCTTATAAGTATCCAAACATACGAATATCTTTACTTTCCGTAGATTTATTTTCCAAGGAATCAAATTCTAAATTTACTTTACTTTCCCACCAACCAAACGGGACCTAAGAGTTTTCTTTAAGATCTTTAGTATGATTCTATATTTATCTAGATTGTTTCTTAATAGTATTAAGAGTTTTTTTTCTAGCATAATCAGGGATTATAAGGTATTTTTTGGTGTGATTTAGAAATAAAAGTTCTGTCTTTTTCTTCACAAATTCAAAATTGTTTCCTTCGTTTTATGTTGGTCTTTACGCCTATGTGGCTGGGGACACCCTTGAGAGCTTTATCAACAATTATGGTGCTTGGCTTTATCAGTTATTGTGGTGTTCTCTTAGTTTTTCCTTATGATTTTCAATATTTTCTATTCATTCAAACTAATGACCTTTGTTTTTTTTACTCTCTCAAATTCAATTGGTATGCCTAGTTTATCCATCAGAAGAGGAACCTCATTGCCACTTAAATCACCCCAAAGTAAAATATTCAATACCCTAACAAAGGATTACAACTTAATAATATCTCACTTATTCATTTGATAACTCTAAATTAGCACACTACAAATATGAAACAATGATGCTTAAATGATTGAAAAATTCTTTGAAACATGTGTATACAACACATAAAAACCTTTTTGATTCTAAAACCAATGAGAAAACACCTATTTATAGTGCATTGAGACCCAAAATAGTCATTATAGCAACTATATTTGACGCATTGGTCGATTGGTTTGCATTAAAAGCTCCAAATTCACTAGCCGTTGACACACTAATCGATCAATACATATATTAGTCAACCAATATGGCACATTGGTTGATCAATACATTAATCGATATTGCTACAAACTCAAGCTACATAAATTTTAATAATTTAAACCTATATAAGTCGACCACTAACCCATATAGGTTGACTAATCACCTCAAAAACATTATTTTTTTTCAAATGCTTAAAACCAATTTGTGTAATCAAAATATGATTAAAATACTTCCTCAGATGTTCTCCAAAGACTATTTGAAAGATCAAGAGGTTTTTATTTTAAAATCAAAAGTTTTAATGCCTCTTAATGAATGTAAAGACTCATACAATGAAGTAAGAAGAAATGATTATGCATGCGAGCCTTTTGGATCATCAAATTAACAAAGTGAGCTTACAAATAAGAATACAAACTGTTAAATGAATTTAATGAGCCTTTATCTTCTTTTGTTCTTATTTTGATCTTTATTTTATCAGTTGCAATCTTCAACTTTTCTTTATTAACTTCATACACTATCTTTTTGAGTTTATGACTTCATTTTGTTATAATATTGGTTTTTATCGAAATAATAAACATATTAGTAGTAATTATGTTTTGTTATCATCAAAACATCAATTGGAACCTCTGTTGGTTCAACAATTTCTCCTCTTTTGATGATAACAAAATATTTGTGATATTAGAGCATAATGATAAAATTAAGCACACAAAATATAATTCAAGATAGTGATTAACTCCTCCTTAATTCATGTATAAAACATAATTCAATCTAAAGATCATAATTCAATATTAAGAGCAAAAGAGATATTCAAAATCAAAGAAATATTCATGTATATAGATAACATAAATTTACTCCCCCTAAATTTTGTCACTTTCCCTTAATGGTTTCAGTCCCTTAAATCTAATGTCACCAAACTTTCTCCTTCCTTTTAGAACCTTCAAAAAGAAATAAAAAATGCATAATGTAAAGTCTCATGCATTAAGCTAAGTTGGCTAAAAAGATGAATTTGAACAACATTGCCAAACTTTGTCACTAGAGATTGCTATTTAATATTTAAAAAGTTAAATAAAGGTCAATTTTCTAGAAACATCCTTAAGTGTGTCTAATTTGTAAAATCCACAATTTCGGTATGATGCCTAAGTTGAAAATTTTAGTTAAAACACCAAGAGCAAGTTTGACAAAATTACTGATTGGAATGATAATAAATAAAACATAATTACATTGTCTAATAATCAATTGCATAAAATAATGTATAATTTATAAATTTAATAAATAATGATAGAATAAAGTAGTCAAATTTGAAATTCTAGAATGACAAATATGATGAAATCACACTTTAAATGAATAATGTAATTTATGAAAAGACATGAGCAATTTCAAGTAATCATAAAGTTAGGGGTTTATCCAAAGACAATGTGAACTATAAAGATCTTTAATAAAAAGAGGATAGAATTGAAGAAAAGACAATGTGAACTATAAAGATCTTTAATAAAAAGAGGATAGAATTGAAGAAGCTTGCTATTTGTAATAGGGTGATGTTTTCAAAGATACAATTGAATTGTCTAAGGTTTTGAAGAGCCTTAAACAAGAAAAAGAGAAAAGAGAGGCAACACAAAGGAGTAGAGCATAAATCATATGTATTGGTTGACCACTTAAGGAAACTAGTTGACTAGTAAAATGTTGTGGTTGACCTTTATATATCGATCAAAAATTTCACAAGTTAATTTAATCGTCTTCCCTGAAAGAGACATTGGTTGACCATTATGGATTTATACTCAACCATACATGCAATAAACCTACTCACAGACATATAGGAACTGTAAAATTTATTTAAAAAAGTAACATTGGTCGACCACTCTAAAATATTGGTCAACCAGTGTGAGTAATTGGGAAACTAGAGCTTTGACCAAACAAAGAAGAAACTCATTAGAAAGATAAAAGAATGTCAGATATTATGACATTGAATATTGGATCCCGTTTTCGGAATCCAACTCTCTTAAACAAATCACCATCATACTTGACCGTGGTTCCTTACAAACTCTTCTTGCTCTGATACCATAAATGTTGGGACCTGATCTCAGAACCGGACCCCAACCGGAAACAAAACGAAAAACGGAAAACAAAAGAACGGAGAATCGAATCGGAAACTAGGAGCAAACAAACGGAAGCAAAAACATAATCGAAAACGAAGAATCGGAAACAAACAAACAGATTTGCAAACGAAAGCGAACAAACGGTTCCATCGAACCGAAACAAAGTCCGACATCCGAGAACTTAAACTTATTTGACAAAACAAAAGGGTCACGTTGGAAACCAATAAGACATTTAATCGAAGCCGATCATATCCGGTATAATTTTTTTTCTTTTTCATCATACATAATCGAAGCACTTCTATCAAACACATACATTAGTATCATCAGACCTCCTGTCCGGAACCCATATCACATTCAATCACATTTATCCAAATCCAAGTCACATTCATGTCTCAATTCAATACACAAATTCATAACTCATTATTTACATTCCAAAAATTAATACATTACGAAATACAACCTCAAACCCAAAAACCCGAATCCAAACATAATGATTCAACTTCAAAATACACATGGTATAAATGTCCCAAAAATTCTCAATCATGACTAAGATCTAAATCTTACAACAAATTAACTTAAAACACAACATATGCATAATCGAACAAATGCCTTGACTTTCTTTCATCCGATCTCCTGTTCGATACCTGGAGATGGGAATGAAAGGGGGTGAGCTTTACAGCTCGTGGATAACATGTTTATAACGGAAAAACAAGCAAAAACCATTTTCAAAACTCATTGCCTTGGTACATTTTCGAAACCATAGTAATTTCACATTTAAAAATCATAAAACCTTATTTCATGAAATTCTCAATTTTTCAAATAATTCACAAAAGCACAAATCATGTATGCATCAATCTTGTCAAACAAATCATGTACACATAAGCACATCAGAATGGTTTGGGTAAGTCCAAATTCATGACGCACTACACATTCCCATATAATGGTCCTGTGTAGTCGTAAATTCTTGAGGGAGTCCCTGAGGGAGCTCCATGCCACTAGCGGGCAGGCGGGAGAAGCCTATACTTGGGTCAACGTGCACGTGACGGTTCTTGAGGGACTACCACAAACCCACATAACACATATAGTTCAAAATCTTGAAATCTTGTTGCCCAACATGGCACATTTTCATAAACTTGATATTCTTGCAAAAATCATTTCCGCAAACATAATTTCATAAACATGTATTCTTTTAAAGAGAAGCCCTTTTTCAAAGTCTTTTCATCAATCATCAACACAAATCATGTAGCAAACATATAACAATTTCACAATTCATTCAAAAAGCAAATAAGGCAACATTGATGATGCAATTTAAATCATTAAATCTTTCTTGATTTGAAGAAAACAATGAGTGGCTTATTTACTCTATTATAAACGTGTACCCACCTTGATTTCCTTGTTTAAAGACTTACTCAAAGTTTCATCATACTTTGCTCCTCTTGCCTTCCTTGATCTCCTTTAACAATAGCAAAAATTCCATTCAATAAGAATTCCAATTTATGATCAAGTAAATGAAGAAATTTGATATTAATTTCTTCTAGAAAAATGTTCCCCATTGTCTTAAGTTTCTAATGACTCCAAAATCATCCAATTTGGTTTAATTTTCTAAAATTTATGCCCAAAACATTTTCAGACTATTCTTATATTGAAACAACATTCTATGCTCAACTTCCATACAAAAATTTAAATTCTTAGAAACTGAATTGTAACTTGATTCCTTCATAAAACTTGTAGCCCTATGTCTCTAGTTCACAACGAATTAAAAATCACCTCATTTGGACATCTACAGCAAAAGTTATGCCCAAAATACTGAAGCATGTCTGTGCAAGAAAATGGACTCTCGCCGCGACGAGAATGTTGGCGTGCGCCGTGGCGTGCGAATCCAAAAACCTCCTGAAACCTGTTTTTTCCGACATTCCTCAACTATACACTTCCATCTTTCAAAAATAACCCATCTTAACCCTAAAACATCATTCCTACTTCATTTTTAAGCTCATTTCAACCCAAAATCAAAACAAATACATTTACCTATTCTCAAAAACTTCCCACACATATTCATCGCTTAACTAACATCAAAACATGTTTCATTCATCTAATCAAGAAGAATGATGCTTATACTTACTTATTGAAGCTCCAAATTCTTCAAACTCCTCAAAGATCTCCAAAACTTAATCCATCAAACCTCACAATTCATTTAAATCATGCTTAATTCAACAAGAAAGATTTCGGGGGCCAACAGCCTTACCCCTCAATTGTTTGGGAAGTTTGTTCTTTCTTGGCCATACAAGTTTTACTACAAGTTCATCAAAGATTTCTCAAAAATAGCCTCTCCTTTATGCAAGAAGTTACAGCAAGATGTCCCCTTTGAGTTTTATGATAGGCCAAGATACATTTAACAAACTTAAGGAGCTCTTGGAATTCCTACTAGTGATTGACCCTCCAAACTGGAGCCTTCCATTTGAGATTATGTGTGATGCTAGTGATTATGCAATGGGGCAATTTTAAAATAAAAAATAGGAAAGGTTACACATGCCATTTACTACATTTTGAAAACTTTGAATTCAATGCACTAGAATTATTCTACAATCAAAAAAGAGCTTTTATCTACTGTATTTGCTCTAGAAAAATTTTGGCCATGCTTATTGGGTGCTAAAGTTATTGTTTACTGTAATCATTCTACTTTGAAGTATTTACTTACCAAGAAAGAATAAAATTTGAGGTTAATTAAATGGATTATCCTCCTTCAACGATTTGATTTAGAAATAAATGATAAAAAAGGGGCAGAGAATATAGTTACTAATAAAATTAGCCATTTCTTTTGAGATGAAAATGATGCTCTTTTGAGGGAAATATTTCTAAGTGAGCAATTGCTTTCTACGAATTTGACACCATCATGGTATGTAGATATTGTGGATTTTCTAGCTGTTAACGAGTTACCTATAATTTTTTCAAAGGCTCAAAAGGATAAGTTGAAGTGTGAGGCCAAGTACTATGTATAGGGTGACCCCTATCTTTGGAGGCATTATATGAATCAAGTAATCATAAAGTATGCTCCCGAGAGTGAGATCCTTCCTATTTTGACCTTCTATCACTCTCATGCTTACGGAGGACACTTTGGACTAAATAGGACTACCTATAAGGTTTTAGAGAGTGGTTTTTATTAGACCTCTTTCTTTAAGGATACATATATCTATTATAAGTTAAGCATCAGATGCCAACAAATGGTTAACTTATCCCATACAAATCAAATGTCACAAACCCCCACTCTTTTTTTTAATGAAATCTTTGACGTTTAGGACATTGATTTCATGGTATCGTTCCCTCTGTCTTTTAGTTTTCATTATATTTTAATTACATTTGATTATATTTTGAAATTGGCGAGAGCTAAAACCACCAAGACTAATGATGTTATTTTTGTTGTAGTTTTTGTCAAGTTTAATGTCCTTTCTAGGTTTAGGATGCCAAGAAGTGATAGGGCAATGCACTTTTGCAATAGGGTGATAGAAGCTTTGTTTAAGAAGTTTTATATTATGCACAAGGTTTTCACTTCTTACTATCCCTAAAAAGTGGCAAACGAAGGTGTCCAATAGAGAAATCAATTTGATCATAGGAAAAATAGTTTAACCTAACAGGAATGATCAGAGCTTTTGGTTGAAAGATGCATTATAGGCCTATAGGATAGTGATCGCGGCTCTGTCGTTTCGATCTAAAGATCGAACCTTTGGAAACCAAGTCAAAAATAATTAATTCCAAAGATTGCGGTATAGAATGCAACCTCGGGTCGTCTCACTTAATCGGAACCGACAAAAAAGGTTTAGGCTAGCCTATAGTCAAAAAAATGCAATTAAAGTTGATAAAGGGGGGTTTTGTATATTGACCAAAATTGAAGAAAATAACTAAAATTAAGGAAAATTGTAAAAAGGTATCTTTTGGATTTTTGGGAATTTAAAATAAACAATGATCGAATAATATAAAGTCCTCTTGAAAACAAGCTTAGGCTATCACGGTCCAAAAAAAATTTCGGGGATATAGTCCACTAAGTTTTCGAATAATCAACCTTAAAGGACCCTTTAAGTCCAAGGATTTAATCAA
>JANITX010000211.1:51220882-51235413 GCA_027564395.1 Erythroxylum ulei | reverse complement strand
ATAGTCATAAGTAAAAGTGAATGACTTTCAAAAACCTAAGCAAAAACTCAACATTCAAAGCTTTTACTCATGATCTATCCACATTCAATATCTTCAAAAACTGAGCAATCTAATGGTAGACTCGGAAAATGTGTTTAATTAAAATATAACCATGGGTACACTCAACACCATTCATGATCATGACAATCCATAATTTTGCATATCATTTCATTTCTTCACCACTAATGTTCATATACAAAATTATGAATCAAAGGACCTTTCAAGGTTGTAATGTGGGCAAAGGTAAGGTGAGGTATATTTGGGTTAAGTAGCATGAAAACCATCCAAGCTAGTGAAACAAAAGTAACACTCATCAAAAACTAGGTACCATCAGCTATGAAAAATGCAACATTTATATTTCACAACCCTATTCAGCTCTCACTCACAAACCACATGAAGCACATACTAATCTGAAGGAATCACTCATACATTTTATGCCAATGAAATCACAAGAGTGAACCTTCCAAACTAACCTCTACCTCATATTCAACATACTCAAATGACACATCCATTACAACTCTAGGAAGATGCATGAACCATAAACAACTTTTGAACACATATGCAATTCTTCCTTCATAAATTTATTGTAAACAATTTTTTTCTTTTTCTTTTTTTGAATTTCTCTTTTCTTTCTTTTTTCTTTTCTTTTCCCTTTTTTTTCCTTATAAAAATTAAAATAAACTACATCAACATGGGTATTTCAATGATAAGACATAAAATAACATCCTAACATTATAACCAACCCTCACATATGTACAACCCCAAACTTAGAATTTTGTACATCCACATACTCAACAATCACAAATGTTCCACTAGCTTTATGACATGGGTAGGACACTTGGTTAAGTTTAATACCCTCAATAATTCTTCTTACCAATTATTTCTTCTAACCCTACCTAAACTCATTTATTACTATACACAAGCTTATCATTTCCAGATTTCTCTTTCCATTCTCCGTGTTCTACCACTTCTCATTCTTCTCGTTTTGTTTGTTGCCAGGAAGCAAAAGAGGAGTTGGAAGACTTTGTCACTGGTGAGTCTTCCTCTTTGTTGAAACTTTCTTTTTATCCTATTTCTGTTCAAGAAAAGTGATGTATGTATGCTCTATTTTTATTGTTATTTCGTTGAATATTCTAATGATTTTAGGATGAACAAGAATCACATTTAGAGTTTAAGGAATAAGTATATGTTGATGTCTGGAGATGAGAATGAATGATTTAAATGATAGTTAGAAGAAGAAATTGAAGAGAATGCAGAAAAAATAAATGCAGAAAAATAAAAGTGAAGAAATGCAGAAATGAAGATGCATGAGTATGTGATGTTTTTGATATTTGGCGTTGATTCTTGGTTTTTGATCTGTTTTTGTTTTATTTGTTGGGTTGTATGGAAGTCGAATATGGGGTTAATATAAGAAGAAGAAGAAGAGCTACGGTTAAGAAGGAAGAAGAAATGCACGATCGTGCATCTGCACGATCATGACATTTCAGAAGATTTTGGAAAAGCATAATCGTGCTTTCCTTGTGCGAGAGAAATCTCACGATCGTGCAGGTGGACAATCGTGACTTCTATGGCTGCTGAAGAGGGATTGCTTTCGAACATCCATTGATCTTTTGATTATAACTTCTTCTCCTGACCTCTAAATGACATAGGACTTTATCCAAAAAACTTGTAACACATTGTTCTACATCTCCACCAAAAATTATATCCATATAAAATCATTCGGGAGAGATTCATTGATGAAATTGGGACGAAAATGATCAGGAGTTCTAAAAAATGATAACTGGAGTATTTTCACTAAATATGCTTCGGTATTTTAGGAATAACTTTATCTGTAGTTATCCATATGGAATGATTCTTAGTTTAGATTAAACATAAGACATAGGGCTACAATGTTTTAGAAGAAATAAAATTTTAATTCTGCCTCTAGAATTCCAGAATCTGACTTGAAGTTGGGTTCAGAATACTGTTACAGTTGAAGAATAGTCTGAATTATTTGGAGTATAACTTTTGGAATATTGAACCATATTGAATGTTTTTGGTTAAACTAGAAAACTAAGAGATAGGAGCACAATTTTCTAGAAGAAAGTGTTCTCAAATTATTCCATTTTCATTGTCAGTTTTATCATGAAAAGTTTACCCGAAAGTGTGTTTCAGGAAAAATCTGAATTGACCAAATTAGTTATGAATTTTGAATATAATGGTTTTAGATGTATATATTTCTATATAAATAAAAAATAAAAATAAATTATTTTTAAAAATAAATCAAATAGAATAGAATAAAGGAAATTTAATATATTAAATTAAAATAAATTAAATAATTAATAATAATATTTTCATATAATTGATAATATATTGTATATAATTAATTATAAAATAATAAAATATTTATTAATTTAAAATAGAAAACATAAAAAATTTAAAGTCACAATCATGACATTTTAATTGGAAATAATTTTTATTTTAAAATCATATCATTAAACCTCCTGCAACAACCATTTTAATATAAGGGGTATAATAGTCATTTATTATACATTCGATTCCATTCCATCCATCTTCCAAACAACGTTTCACTACATTACACTATGAACCGTTCCATCCCTTCTAGACAACTTTTCACTATATTACATTTCATTCCATTATAAATCGTTTCGATCTGTTCTGTTCCATTCCATTAATTAACATCCAACCAAACAGGCCCTAAGTCCAGGATCTTAATAAATAGGACTCCATTTCTTAAGATCCTATTAAGTGCCCTTAGTGTGTGTAGTAGGATCAGCCAATGCAATAGGTCAAATGAAATCCAGAGTCAACTCAATATCAAACACAACCATGCAAGATAAGAGAAAAACAAGAAGATTACAAATAGGCATATATAAAACTTCATATATTTAAGCTCAAAGTTTTGCATAAACCAATCCAAACTACACATAATGAATATCCAATATTTGATTACAACTATAATCAAGTAGCTCCACTACAAATTATAAACCCTATACCTAGGAATCTATAAATTCATAGCCGAACCATGGATTAAACTACTCCCCTTTTAATCTCATTGAACTCCAACCATTGTTACACCTTCAAGAGGAAAATAAACGCCTAACCATGCATGGCACTCAGAAGCTTCACAACTGGGAATGAATCTGAGTCACCCATGGTGGAGGTTTGATAGTGAAAAAATGGAGGAAATTAGGGTTAGATGAGAGAAAGATGATAGAGGATCGATGGATGCTCTCCCCCTTTGAGTCCATATGTCACTTATCCCAAAATAGCGTTTCTAAATCGGTATTCTGGTCGGTTTACATGTATGGGTAAGTGAAATTCCAAAAATGGTTCAGGTCTGGGTTGCTGATTCGAAGGTTTCGCCTCAGTGAAGGAATGACTTCGCTGCGACGAACTTTTCCTGAGAGGTCTTCTTGCTTGATCTTGTGACTTGCAATTTCTTGGTCTTCTCTCTTGGCTTTATTTCTTGAGTGTCCTGCAATGAAAAGCAATAGTTTGCAATAACAATTTTCCTAGAAACTAAGTGAGTGCAATTACTAACTAATTATGACAATTTTACCCTCAAACTACATTAATTCAAAACAAGCACTCTTTAGCTAAATTAAGCACAATATCTAACAAAAAGAGCCGAAAAGTATAACAAAAACCATGAAAATATCACTAACTAATATAGAAAACTTAGGTTCAATCAAATTCCCCCACACTCAAAACTTTGTACTCTTAGACAAAGCTCATAAAAATTAAAGAGATATAACTGCAAAAGAAAATGCCGACCATACTTAAAAACGAGAGCAGAAAATTAGTAAAACCACTTTCTCATAAATCAACCAAATTAGACTGAAAGAGCGCTAAGAACCTAAACACTATAAGTATTTAATCCAAGAGATTGAGCAAAAAACATTTATCTCAAGGGCAACTATTTAACTCTCAACTCACTTGTCTTAGGATAATTTCACTCTAAAATCTGCTTAGTCCATTCTCTACCATAAGCTTGTGATAGTTCTACCTCTCCACTATAAGAACCATAATTTTGCAAATCAAGAGCACTTTCAGGGTTGTAATGGTGAATGAAGGCTAAGTGAAATGGATGGAATGAAAGAAAAAGATGAGTAATATGCATCACAATTATTCTCCTTATGAAACAAACGCCAATTATTCTAAAGAAAAGATTTAAAATTCTAACATAGCAGCATTTCTTTTGCTATTTATTTCTATTTCCAAATACATGTATATAGTATTTTTTAAACACAATTGAATTCTATACTTCAAAACTGTTGATCAAACAAATGTCATAATTCAGAGTCAAACAAGATTCCTCAAATGTTCGATGAAACTACTTAGAAAACTCAAAACTGGTATATTTGAAGTACTAAAGATCTCCCTATTTACTCTTCACTGCCAACAGAAACACTCAAGAACTTCTAGTACTTATGAACTTTGGTAGCAACACACCGTCACACTGGTCTGGTTAAAGACACTGCAGCATAACATATCTAGTCTAAGCCACTAGAGTACTAGCAGTGGTTGACTCGTATTTCCCAGCCAGACGAAGTCTTTTGGTTTTCTTGTAGTAACGAGCCAACCTATGAATCCTACTTTCCACAAAGATCAACTTAAACTTAGAAAACTGAAGATAAAAGATTTACATCAATTTATAGAAATGGGCATGCACTCAAAGATACGATTCAGGGGGCTAGCAGGTAATGTGTTTGGGGCTTGTGATTAGGTAAGAAAGGTTTTGAAATGGATGGCTCTATCATATTCACAAAATTTTAGTTCATTAAGTCTTGATTAAGAATTAAAACAAGTTCTAGAGAGATATGAAATTAAGCAGATGCACACAAATGAAAGAATTCTGGCCCAAATATCCTTCCAATAAGGTCAGTATCTCAATTAAGCAATCTCAAGGTTTAAAAACGCATAGTGCCACTTTCTTAGCGTACCCTCACTTACCTCTCGTTGAAAACATTGAAAATGGAATTAGCCAAAATCAACTATCATTTAAAAACATGGATAGTTTTCAAAAGGTATATGTAAAACTTTGAAAATTTCAAAGTTTTCAAAACACAGAAGTATTAAGAATCTAATTTGGGAGAATTGTTGAAATGAGGGAATAAAAGTAGTAAAATTGAAAAGCAAAATCCGCTGCAATTAAACACCATATTGTCCTCAATGTTGAAACAATGAAACACAGTCGCATAGTGAATATAAACAGTAAAGGAACTGGAAGATAAAGCACAAGCGGCAATCAAAACACAATGAGAATCAACAAAACTACAGGGCCATCATTAACCAATGAAATAAGTCACATCATCCAGAATAGGCGAGTGCAATCCATGGAAAATAACAACAAAAAAGTTAACTAAGTATCCAACAGACTCAAGACAGAAAGCATAAAGACTCAAGGATAAAAAAAACCACAGAAAACAAAAAGACTTAAGACTAGTCTACAGGATGACTAGCTTTGAGCCCAGACGGTCCTGTCCTGCTCTAGATGTGCCCACCCCGAATGTGCCAGCGCTGCTCACCAGGTCATCCTCATTAGAGGGCAACTGGAATTGTAAGCGTTCAGTGATCAAAGCATCTATATGATGATGATAACGCCAGTCTTAATCATACATTGTTGGCCCCGAATTTTTTCTTGATGAATAAGCATGATTTAAATTAATTATGAGGTCTTTATTGATTTATTTTACGGAGTTAATTATTATGTTAATGTTAGTAAGATTTTATGACATAGGTTAATTGAATATAAGTGTTAAGGTAGTAAGATTGCATGAAGGGCATTTTTGGGAGATCAATTAAGGATAAAATATACAAGGTATATAAGGAAAGGCAAAATGGGTATTTTATATTCATTAAGGGTATAAGTGGAAGAAGAATAGTAGTCTTGCATTTTAAGGAAGAAGCAAAACGTGAATTGAGGGAGAGAAGAGAGAAAAACAAAAATAGAAGAGAGGAGAAGAGAGTTGCAGTGGTTTGAGAGAAAAGAAGAGAGTTGAGCTAGGGTTTCATCATTTCTTAGCTTTTGAGAGAGTTTTTGAGGAGATTTAAGAAGAGAAAAAGGTAGAGGAAGAGAAGAGCTTTCATTAGAGCCAAGAAACTCTTTGATTGGTGAAGATTCAAGGTAAGTTCATTTGTAATCTTTTGGATTTTTGGAAGGGTTTTAGTTTATGAAGCTTAGCAAATGGATGGGTTTAAGTTTTCTAGGATCAGTTTATGCATATGCTTCTTTGGGTTCCCAATTTGATATTCCTATTGAATGGAAATTTTACCATTGATGAAGGAAATCAAGAAAGTCAAGAGGAGCAAGAGGAGAGGCATATTTGAGTAAGACTTTAAACAAGGAATTTAAGGTGGGTTGCATGTTTATAATAGAGTTATGAGCCACTAATGTTTTCTTTTGAATCAAGAGAATTAAATGATATCAAATTTTTTATAAATGTTGCATGATTGCTATTTTAATGATTTGAGAAATCTTTATATGTTTAGTATATGAATTTTGTTGATGAATTTTGAAATAAAGATGGAAAGGCATTGAAACATTTTATGTTATGCCTTGAAAAATGTCAAGGCATTTTGTATACTCGAAAAAGAAGAAAAAGCATGAAAGTATGATGAAAAGATTTGAGCATGAATATTTGCTTTTGTTTAGGCAAGAGTGGAACCATTTCATTCATGACGTGCACGTTGACAAGAGCCTTCTCCTGGCTGCCCGCTTGTGGCATATGAGATCCAAAAAAAAAGGGCTCATTTTCTTCAAGGTGTAAACTTCAGTTTCTCCATTTCATTCCATGGAACCCTCGAGCCGTTTGTTTGTGCATTGCTTCTTTGAATTGTCAGGTATGGTGCTTAATTTGAGTGTTCTGCATTGATGATTAAATGTATATGCTATGTTTATGTGATGATATTTTAACTATGAGTTTTGAGCTAGAATTGTGAATTTGAGAACTATGTATTTTATGAATTCATTATGACTTTTATACGAAAAATGAATATTTCAATGATTTTTCTTATTCTTCTTATAAACTTGTTACCTACGAGTTTTTAAGTTCACCCTCATCCTTCCCTATCTTCAGGCAATGAGCAAGAGATTGAGTGATTGAGCATAAAGGCATTCCTCCGAATTTTTCTTATTTTGTATTTTAAGTTAGATTTTGTAAACACAAGGCTTTAGTTGCATTTCAAGTATTATATGTACAAGAATCTTTTGTATTTTAGGATTTTACAAACTGATGTATTGTAGCTTGAAAGGCCCATTAAAGCTTCGTAAACTCTTATCTTTTGGTGTTAATGAAATATGAATTGTGTATGGATCATGTGAGTTGAAATTAGGTATACTTGAAGAAGTTGTCAACTTGGGTTGACGAACTTTGCACATAAATTGTTGTTACTTATTGGTGAGAGGTTATTGAAATGAAAAATAGGATTTTGTGGATGTTGAGAATTGGATGTAGGTGATGAATCAAATGAGTAGAGATGAGAGAGTTTAATGAAATAAAAATTGGTAGTTGAATTGTTATGAATGATGTTGCATTAGAGGGAGTAAATTTGGGAAAATTTTCAAGTATTTTATAAGGGTAAAATTTGTGTTATGATTTTAGGGGTAAAACTAGATTAATCTAGGCTGAATTAGACAAAGTTGTTTTCAAGAATTTGTTGCTTATATTTCTAGCTTTCCAACTATATAAAGTATGAAAATTTTGGATATTAGAGTTGGGAAACATGATCATTAGAAGTTTGTGAGGCTGCATGAGATGGACATACGAGACAACTACATTATTTTGAAATTTTGAACCCTTTTGGAAGCAAAATATCTTTTCGGGGTCTTGATAGAATTTGTAGGTATGGAAGTCTTTTTCAAAACAGTCTAAGAATAAACTTAATCTAACTTCTCTAGTTAAAGTTATGTCTATTTTTTGAAAATAGGTCGGGTAGAAAAAAAATGAAGAGTCACGATCGTGACTGCAAAAATTTTCAAAAGTCACGATCGTGTGAACAACTCTAACTCTTTTGGCCATAACTTTGTCACCGACCTCCGAATGACCTGATTTTTAAAGCAGTAGATTCCTAAATAATTTCTCTATCTATCCATAAAAATATATTTCTTTTGGTATTGATCTGAAAAATATTGGTTGAATCAAATTAAGGGTATCGGTTGGAAGAGTATGGATTGGATATTTTACTGAACATACTTTACTATTTTGATGATATCTTGATCTGTAGAGCTTCGAATAAGATGATTATTGTTTCTAAATAAACTAGAGACATAGAGTTACAAATGTTCTGTAGAAGTTAAATTGTAATTCTGGTTTTAAATTTCCCAAAATCTGTTCTGAAATATGAGAAATGAGTTTGATTATGGTGACTTATTGGTGGGGGCATGCCACCCTTGTGGGATGATAGCTAATGAGGGTTTGTTGAAATAACCTTACAGGGTAATATTCTCATGTTTTATGACTCTAGATGTTGGGCTCTGAAAATGGAGTTCAACATACATAGCATCTTTATCCTTCTGTCGCCTTATCTCCTGTAAGAGAGCGAGTGGAGTTGGTAGAAATCAACTGAAAGTCCGTTGATCTTTCCAGCAAAGATCTCTAAAATGAAAGGCTCAGGGACTTCTTGAGCAGGCTAGCCTTCCTCAGCTGGTGTACTAGCTGCTGGGGCTACACCAACATCATAAATAGGTAGGGGAGGGGGTGGTGATTCAAAGGCAGGTTGTTTGAGGCAGTCGTACCTAAAGAGTGGGGCTGGGTCAAAATAGTTGTCGTTATCAAACGTAAGGACATCATAGGCATGGAAAATGTCAGAGACAAGGTGAGGAAAGGCTATGGCATTGGTGAGTTTGGGTGTATTGACAGAGTCATGGAGGGAGGAGGTGATAGCATCAGCTATGTTGACTGAATAGTCGAACATGAGGAGGTAAATGTAAAGGGCTTGATGCTTGGGGATGTTAGCTAGGTGGGTGGTGGGAATGATGTGGTTACAGACCAAGTGCAGCCAAGGACGAGCCTCTGGGCCCTACTCAGAGCATTAAAGGTAAAGTTCGACGTGGTGTAGTCGATGCCAGTCAACGCCCTCTTGGTAAAGGGTGTAGGCAACATCGGCCATAGGGTAGTGGTGGCATGGGGGAAGCCCATAGTGGTGGCGGATATTGGCAATAGTGAAGGCATGTGGCTCCCTAATACCCCGGAAAGTCAACGTCCATTTGACCGTGGAACCAACCATAATTGTAAAAATGGCGAATGTACTTATCATTACCTAAGGTACGCTTTTGAACTAAACCAACCAATTGGGAGGCATGAAGTTGCTGGACAAAAGGGTTGTCTGGGGGGGGGGGTGCTAGAGGAAAAGGTAGCTCTTTAATGAGAGGTCTAACATTGATTTTTTCATACATTTCCTCAAAGGTATATTTATAAGCAAAGTCATACTCACTGAGAGGGGCAGGGTGTTTGGTTTGAGGCATTTTCCTGCATAAAGAACACATAGATAAACAAACTAAACAAATAAACAGAGCAAATCAAAACTGATAACCTAAGCTACTAACAACGGTTACTCAATGATTCTATGTAACCTAAACAAAAGTAACCTAAAGAAAGAACTAAATGTACAACTATTCTACCCTAAACACCAACAAAAAATAAGATAGAAGAAATAAATATAATGGAAGAAGAAGAGAAGATGGAGATACGTACAGAGAGGAGGAAGAAATCTGCACAGAGAGAGTGATAGGAATCGAGAGTGAAGGGTATAGTAATGGGAGACGTAAGGAGAGGGAGAAGAGATGAAACAGAGAATAGGGAGACGAGGGGAGGCACCAAATGTGTGTTTAAACCGAATGGGGAGAGTCGGAAGGCTTAAGGGGGTGGGACTGTGAAAAGAAGAAAAAAAAAGGCAGAAAGAATATGAATGGGCAAATGATATATAGGGGAAGAATGGTAATCTGATAAGTAAAAATTGAATAAATGAGTGGGGGGTCTACGCAGAAGATATCCCGAGAGGAAAGGGGAAGAAACAGGGGTAGTTCACCATGGCAACATGGAATGCACACCACAACGAAGATATCCCGAAAGTAACACAAAGAAACTAGGGGGCTTTGTCGCAGTGAAATCATGAGTTCGCCTCGGCGAAAGTAGACCGAACTCAACAAGACAGACGGAAAACTTCAACACAGAAATGAGAAACATGACAAAGAAACATGGGACACAGGCTGGATACTTAGAAAACCTTAAAGTGTATATATATGGTCATAAGGTACAAAATAAGCTCAAGAAAAGAAAATGGATCACAATCAACAATACTAAACTTCTCCAAACTTGAAGATATATCATGCATCAGGGCAATAAAGCATAGCAAAAGAAAGGGAAGAAAGAGAACTAGAAGGGGATATTATTGAATTGAAAAAACTACTAATTAAACTAAAAACTAAACTATTTTTCCTTCTGGGGTAGTTTCTCCCCCATACTTACTCAGCAAACCAATGCACCAAAACATGTCATGAGCAATCACAGGGCAAAAGTAAGTGAACAAGTGATAGAAAGAAACAACTTGAGAGTCATGGAGGTTTTTGGTTCTTATGCTAAAGCTTCAACAGATGACCATTCACCTTAAGCTTGGCCCCAGTCTCCTCATGTAGAAGCTCCACCATACCAAAGCTGTGCGCCTTTGTGACTGTGTACGACCCATTTTAACGAGTGTTAAACTTCCCTTGCTTAAAAGTGAAACGAGCCTTAAACAATAACACTTTGTCTCCGTCTTTGAAGTTCTTCCTCAGGAGAACTTTCTCATGCACAAACTTTATTTTCTCGTTGTAGAGTCGAGAGTTCTCGTACGCCTCTAGCCTCAACTCTTCCAATTCTTGGAATTGCAACTTTCTCTCAATTCCAGAAGATTCTAAGTCCATGTTGCACTACTTGACTGCTCAATATGCTTTATGCTCTAACTCCACTAGCAAGTGGCAAGCTTTGCCATAGATTAAGCGGTAGGGAGACATTCCAATTGGTGATTTGTAGGCAGTCCGATAAGCCCATAGTGCTTCTACTAATTGCAAGCTCCAATCTTTCTTGGATGGCTTTACTATCTTCTCTAAGATGTGCTTCACCTCTCTATTAGATATTTCAGCCCGACCGTTGGTTTGGGGGTGATAAGCAGTGGAGACGTTGTGAGTGACACAAAATTTTGAAAATAGGTTATCAACTACCCTATTATAGAAGTGTGTGCCCCTATCACTCACCACAGCCTCTAGAATCCCAAACCTATAGAAAATGCTAGACCTAAGAAATTTAGACACTGTTTGGGCATCATCTTTTCTAGTAGGTACAGCCTTTATCCTTTTGGACACATAATCTATAGCTAAAAGGATATATACAAAACCGAAAGATGGGGGAAAGGGACCCATGAGATCAATCCCCCAAACATCAAAGATTTTGGAAAACAGTAAAGGTTGCTGAGGCATTTCATGCCTTTTACCTAACCATCCAAAATGTTGACATTTGTCATAGGACATACAAAATGTAAAAGAATCTTTAAAAAGGGTTGGCCAGTAAAAACCGGCGTTTAGAATTTTCCTAGATGTTCTCTTTACACTGAAATGCCCTCGATAAACCATGGAATGGCAAGCTGAAATAATGGCATTGAATTCTTCACTAGGCACACACTTTCTTATGAAATGGTCACTACACATCTGCCATAGATGAGGAGCATCCCAAATGTAATGCCTCGCTTTGCACCTGAGCTTTTGTGCCTATGACTTAGACATAAGAGGAGGGGTGAGTCCAGTCATGAGATAATTAACTATATGCACACACCAAGGCTCTTTTAAAACTAAAGCACATAAAGCTACATCAGGAAAAGAATCACAAGTGAGTTTAGAACAGTCCACTCCTCTTGTATCCTCTGGTAGCCTACTCAAGTGATCGGCTACATGATTCGCTGCCCCGGCTCAATCCTTTATCTTAATGTCAAATTCTTGAAGAAGTAATACCCATCTTATCAATCTTGGCTTAGATTGTGGTTTCTTGAGAAGATAGCGAACAACTACATAGTCAGTAAAAACAGTTGCATGAGAATTTAACAGATAAGGCCTAAACTTTTCTAAGGCGAAAACTACTACAAACAACTATTTCTTTGTTGTTGTGCAGTTGATTTGAGTTGTATCCAGTGTTTTTAAGGCATATGCAGTGGCTCTTGAAAGCTTCTTCTCCCTTTAGCCCAACATAGCTCCTACAACACAATTAGAAGCATCACATGAAAGCTTAAAAGCCAATTTCCAATCAAGGGCAATCAGAATAAGGGGAGAAACGAGTTTAGACTTTAACTCATCAAAAAGCATCTCTACAAGAATCATCAAAGTCATTTTTTACATCTTTTTGTAAAAGCTTTGAAATAGGTAATGCAATCTTGTTAAAATCTTTTACAAAATGCCTATAAAATCCTGCATGACCCAAAAATGATCATATATCTTTAACACAGATAAGATAAGGCAAAGAAGATATGACCTTAATCTTAGCTTTATCAACTTCAATTCCCTTGGTAGAAATCAAATGACCTAGCATTATGCCCTCATTGATCATGAAATGACTTTTTTTAAAGGTTAAAATCAAATTCTTTTCAATACATCTTTTCATAACTTTTTCAAGACTAACAAGGCAATTATAAAAAGAACCATCATAAACAGTGAAGTCATCCATAAAGACTTCTACACATTTCTCTAAAAATTCATAGAAAATAGCCATCATACAACGCTGGAAAGTCCTTAGAGCGATACATAATCCAAAAGGCATCCTTCGATAAGCAAAGGTATCAAAAGGACATGTAAAAGTGGTTTTATCTTGGTCCTTTGGTGCAATAGGTACTTGAAAGTACCCAGAGAAACCATCTACAAAACAGTAATGAGATTTGCCTGGCAAGTCTCTCAAGCATCTAGTCAATAAAAGGAAGAGGGGAATGATCTTTTCATGTAGCATCGTTCAATCTTCTATAGTCTATGCACACACGCCAGGAATTTTGCACTTTTGTAGGAATAAGCTTATCCCTATCATTTCTAACCATATTAACCCCACTCTTTTTAGCTACTACATGTACCAGACTAACCCACTTCCTATCAGATATGGGATAGATGATCCCATGACTCAAAAGTTTGGCGATTTCTTTCTTAACCACATATAGGATAAGTGGGTTTAATCTCCTTTGGGGTTGTCTCACAGGTTTGGAACCCTCACACAGTAGGATCCTATGCGTGCAGATAGCCGGATTAATCCCAGGTATGTCCGCTAAAGTCCATAGCAAGGAGTCTCTCTTCTTCACCATTAGATAGGGAATTGGTAATTATGATAGGTGATCGCTCATTAGACTCAAGGAAAGCATATTTTAAAGTACAGGGTATGGGTCTTAATTCAATCTTAGGACGTTGCACAACAGAAGGGATCAATTCATGAAGTTCAGCAGAGAATAAATTACTCCCCTTTCCTTCAACCAATTATAGTTCTGGTTCCATGTGGTTAGCATTACAATCTCCATCTATTCCAAGTGTTGAACCAACCTCAGGTTGATCTATAGCAGCAACTGCCTTGGATAAATCCTTCTGCATACCTAAATCATCATTAGACAACAACTGATCCAAGTATCTCAAGGTATGAGAAGAATTAAAAGTAGATAAGTTCGGAGATGTAAGGGATTGAGAATAATCCTTAGAGTCAAGGTGTCTTTGCATCAAATGACCAGGTGGAATAGCTGAAAGTCGACCATCTTTGTTATCTTTAGTCAGACACTTTTGTTGCGGTGAAATAACTTCATCAATAGCCATGTCAGTGTCATCCTCTACAACACCAGAATCAACTGAAATATTAATAAAAAACTTTCCCCAAAGGGGTCATCACTGATAATAGAAGGAATAGAACTCACATGTGTGTCAGTAGATGATACCATTTCTTTGTAATTATCTACCATATAGTTAAGGCATGTTATGTCACCTCCACATGAGCAAGTGGAGGGAAAAGATTAAAGAGATGAAAAGGAAGAAATGGTGTCTTCCTTTTCAGTAGAATCAAGTGAATACAATTTAGAGCCAAAGGAATGATCTTGCAATTCAAATTCAGAGCAAGTATCATCAACAACAATATCAATCATTTTAACACCCAAAAGTGAGTAATCTTTATAAGGATGTTTCATTGCTTCATACATATTAAAACAAACTTTGTGATCACCTACTTCCATTGTGATGGTGCCTTCTTTCATGCTAATTATGGTACTAGCAATCTTTAAGAAAGGTCTACAAAGAATCAGTGTGCTGTCATGAACAATTTTAGAAGATATGTCAAGCATATAAAAATCAGCGGGAAAAACCAAATCCTTAACCTAGACCAAAATATCCTTTATAATACCCTCAGGATACCTAATAGACCTATCAACCAATTGGAGTACTACAGTGGTAGACTTAAGAGTCTTGACTCCCAATGAAGTGTAAACGGACTTAGGCATGACATTAATAG
>JANITX010000211.1:51113566-51124302 GCA_027564395.1 Erythroxylum ulei | reverse complement strand
ACAATATCAGATGGCTGAAGCACCTAAATGCCACATTCTGACTTTTTTTTTTAATGTTCCTATATATCAATTGTATTGTTACTTGTTAGTGTTGGCAGCTTTGAGAACTAGGATTCCTCGTCACTTTCACGTGGAGAAACCAAACCTGGTGTATTGGAAACTTATTGGAGAGTCTAGACAGTGGACTTCAATGTATTAGGTAAAAGGTAGAGATCATAAGCAAGCATGCACGCATAATATGCCGCCTTTCAGGATGGTATTGGTAGGACATCATCCATCACTTGTAAACTAATGTTGCCGTTCCAAATAGCCCTTCCTACCTTGTAATTATATTTTAAGTAAGAAAGAAGTTCCGAGTGTGCGCCAACATCATTGGTATTGTTTATGTGACAACAACGGAACAGGGACTTGGTCCAAAAGAGAAGTCCTCAACCTTTCGATAGTTTAATCCAATCAAGTAAACCAATGGAGCATCGAGGGTGCTATTATTAAAACCCCAACACTTCCAACATGTTTGTTTTTGATGGAGAGGCGGGGACCATTTTGTATAGGTTCCTACTCATTTTAAGGATTGTTCTAATAATTCCGTGCATCATGAGAGAAATCATTGGATCACCGGGTTAGGTTTATGCGCTAATTCAGATTGGTGTATAATGCATGAACCACTTAGATTGGTATAATGAACTAAAAAAGATTTACTTTTTCTTAGTGATAAGACAGTGCCCTTTTAAGAAAAATAATTTGGTCTCAAAGAATTAACAGTTTCTTTTTCTTCTTCGATTAAGTCTTTTTGTTTGTTGTAATTAACTGTTAATTGATTTTGACTGAGAATAATAAATAAATAAAACAATTCCCCTTCTGGCAAAAACACTCAGGAGCACGCTGTGAGGATTGCCGTTCAATCCATGATCTAACATTCTTGTCTCTTCCCGACAACAACTTAGCTCAACTTTGATTATGCTCGTCAAGGTACCTTCTCTGTCGGTGACTATCACCCACCTCCTCATCTTGGAATAAAGTCGACATCTTGATCATTTTAGAGAGGTTGGGCAAAGGCAGAGCAGTGACAGAAATGAAGGTATTGTGGAGACAATGGGCACTTAAAAAGTACAGCCATTGGATACTGAAGCTAGGAGTTGCCATTCTCTTATCGGCTCTCGCTTTTAGACTCTTTCTCAGCCAATCTTCAAGATTTGAGCCAGAGCTAGAGTCATCTTTCTTTGACAAAACCGAACTACCCCCGAAGCCAACTGTTACAGTTGATGCTCCAGAACCAATTCCTGTCGTTGATATTCCAAAGCCGCCTGTTTTCGATAATCCCAAGTCGTCTCCTACTGATGTTCCAGTGTCTGAAGACGAGACGCCTCAGAACGGTAATCGAATTTATCTGCTTTGGATTTAGCTTTTGTCTGTCTTCTTTCTTTTTTATTTGTCTTTTCCATTTGTAAAATAATTTAGAGTGGATTGACAAGGTGGAGACATGCTTCTTCATGTAATTATGTGCAATTTTAGATCTATAAAATGGTTTCGGTGACTAGCACTGGGGATCCCCTTTGCCATAATATAGCTTTTAGGCAAATTCAGATTGGTGGTTCTTCCACAATGTTTGATGGGTTATTCTCTCATTTAGATTTCCGCTTATATTATGCTTAAGCAAATTATCATGGTTATTCTTGTAGCTATGATTGAGGCTGCATTTGGATAGATCTAATGCTTATGCGATCTATTTCATGACGGCCTTTTTCTCTGGCCTTTAATTGTCTCATCTAGTTCTTAGTAGACTCTATGGTTTGTTTCTGAAATTGATGCAGGAAGGTGTGATCTTTTAATTGGGGATTGGGCTCCTAATCCTTCAGGACCTATCTACACAAATGCCAGTTGCCCTTTGATCGAAAGTCATCAAAATTGTATGGGGAATGGACGGTCAGATACTGGTTATCTATACTGGAGGTGGAAACCTCGGGACTGTGAGTTACCTCCGTTTGATGCTCGAAGATTTCTTGATTTAATGAGAAACAAAAAATGGGCACTCATTGGTGATTCAATATCTCGCAACCATGTACAGTCATTGTTGTGCATGCTCTCCACGGTATGCTTGAATACTCAAACTAAATTTGAAATTTGACTTTGGGAAGTGAACTGACTTTCAGATATTTCATTACTTCTCTCTTGTGCCGCAGCATACCATTTATGTGGAATAACGAGGTGTATACATACTTACAGTACTAAAGTTCACCCAGTTTCATATTGTCTTGAATACTTAAGTTGTGTTTTGTGCGTAAAACTGCTAAATTTGGCTGTGTTAGGGATCTTTTGATTTCTTGGTTTACTTCTTATTCTTATTTTTCTAGATAAGGGTAATTACATTCTATTTTGTATTAGCTGATATATAACTGAGACGTCTTGGTCATTCCTTGAATGAATTATCAAATATAGAGATCTTCTTGATAGTGTTATTCGTTAAGATAGAGATTCTTCATGATGATGTCGCTCATATATCTTTTGTAAATTCAATATTGCTTTAACTCTAGCTATGCTTGCCCCAAGTTTCTTTTGTTCAATGACGGGAAAGTTTTCAAGTTTCCACATTGTTTCTTTTTAATGGCATGGCTGCCTCCTTGACATAGCACAATGAGAAGAATACTTCTTTGTTTTTCCCTTTTAGGTTTATGGGGTTGTTACTCGATGTTAGAAAGTGATTTGAAAACCTTTGAATTTTTAATGTTGCTGCAAATTGCTTCGTTGGCAGTTGACCTTACCAGGACACTAGTATTTCCTGAAACTGGTGGTTTTGTAGATCTTCAAATTTTTTCTACTACAGCAACTATAATATCTAACAGTTGTCAGCAAATATTTCTTTCAAACTTGAGCATGGGACAGTTTTTATAATCGATCCTCGATATAAGTTTCTTTGACATCCAGCTTTTCTATATGGCTATAATACTTGTTTTTGTCCCATTATAACTACATAGGTGTGAAATTCCCTCCTGTGAAGAAGCAAACTAATTTATAAGTTGCTAGTGCTTACTGTTGTTTTTTACCTAGTTGACTTTCCGAGAAGAATACTAATAATGTGATGTATCAATTGTTTGGGAAGACCTTAAGTGAAAATACATTGATAAAACTGAAAATAATTTGTGCTCCAGGTTGAAGAAGCAATTGAAGTTTACCATGATGCAGAATACAGATCGAAAAGATGGCATTTCCCTTCCTACAATTTTACTATATCTAATATTTGGTCCCCTTTCCTTGTACAAGCTGCGATCTTTGAAGATTATAATGGTGTTTCATCATCTGAAGTTCAGCTGCAGATTGACAAGCTTGATAAGAACTGGACTGATATGTACCAGAGCTTGGACTACGTCATTATCTCAACTGGAAAATGGTTTCTTAAAGCTGCCATTTACTATGAGAATGACACAGCAGTGGGCTGCCATATATGTCCTGGAAGGAACCTGACAGAGTTGGGATTCGACTTTGCTTATAAGAAAGCACTTGGATATGCAATGAACTTCATCGTAACATCAAAGCACAAAGGCTTGATATTTTTCAGGACATCTACGCCAGATCATTTCGAGAATGGAGAATGGCATAATGGAGGAACGTGTCCGAAACAAATTCCAGCTAAAGAAGGTGAGATCCAATTAAAGGACGTGAACAACATTCTTCGGAATATTGAATTAGCAGAGTTTGAGAAGGCATCAGCAAAAGCTAATGAAAATGGGGTCAATCTCAAACTTCTTGATTTCACGCAACTTTTACTACTGAGGCCTGATGGCCATCCAGGTCCCTACAGAGAGTTTCATCCATTCGCAAAGAACAAAACCGCCAAAGTTCAAAACGATTGTTTGCACTGGTGTCTACCCGGACCAATCGACTACTTAAATGATGTGATCATGGAAATGGCTATTAATCGTTGAGATGATGTTCATTGACTGAAAGTATCTTGTTTCAGCAGCTATTCAGTTCCATGATATAGATGCTACAGGTTAACCACCTTTGGTTGGAGTTGACCTGTCCTAGTTTGATCAATCTCCAATCTCCAAATTTTGTTGGATAAAGAGGAAAAAGAATAGTTTACATTCATACCTATGTGGTCTATATTAAGATGATCATTTAATTGTAAGTGGCTTTACAGTGATGCTACAAGGAGATTTTCGGCTCAATTAGCTGAGTGAACCTTATCAAAAGCTATTGCATTTAAATTTCCATTAGCTGATGATACTGTTACATCATACATTTTGCATCTTTGAGTAGACATACTTATAATTAAGGATTGTAAAACCAGATTCGACTGGTTGGTTCAACTGGGAAAAGTATGAACTGGGCGGTTTTTCGGTTTGATTCATGCTTATAAATGTTATTATTAAAAATCTGTCGGTTTTTTACTTAACAGGTCGGTTTTCACTAAATTAGGAAAATTTCGTAATCTTATCTTCTTCACCTTCTTTGGTTTTTCATTTTTTAGAGTCAATATTCAACCTTCTCTTTGACTCTTACAATTTTGGAAAAGTTTTCAGTCTTAATCTCCAATCAAACTCAACCTCTTCAATAACTTTTTTAATTTGTTGATCCTCTTCAATTAAAAATAGAGAGAGTGTAAGGATTAGCCGATTAAAGATATTTTCTTTTTTCACTTTCCAAAATTTCATCGACGCAGGGATTTGGGTATTTTTGTTTGGACTTTAATCTTCTGCTTTATTGCTTTCATCTTTCTTTTTTTAGTCTTTAGTTCGTTATTTTATAGGATTATGATTTATGATTAAATAATTGAGAACCATTAGGGAATATGGGGCTAATTATCTACTCTATAAAATTCTTTTAGTTTCAATCTACCCTTATTCATGCCAAAAGAGATAAAAGTATGAGTTATGCTACGATGTTAGTTTTAGCCTCTACAACTCTAGTTTAGCGCATGTTTTGACTTTGCACCTTCGTTTTGGGGGACAATTTGGCGCTGAAGAACTCCATGTAGTTACCCAGCCAATTGTAGTGGACGAAGACTCAACTATTACCGAACATATAATTATTTATTTATTTATTTTAATTAATTTTTCTTATGAGAGTTTTCGAATTTGTGTTAGGTTGGACGACCTATTCCTTGTTGTAAAAATTGACCGGATTAAAGCAAGTTTGCAGTTAAATAGGACTAAGGGAATAGTAATAAACACACAGATTTTACGTAGAAAATCCCCAAATTAGAGTAAAAATCATGGGTAAAGATAGAAGATTTTTACTACTAAGAAAAACTGAAGAATTACAAGGAAAAACTAGACCAAAAATATACAAAATATTTTTGTATCTCTCTTTCGCTTTCTGTCTTTCACCTCACGTCTCTCTATTTTTCTGCTCTCTAATGCTTTCTCTTCATGCTACTTTTCTTGCTTCATCTCCAGCCTATTTATAGGCAGGAGAACATATGGCCAGCCATCCCCTTAAATTTTCAAAGTTGGTGGCACCGTTTTTCTGCTTCTGTCAACTTCGTGCTTACCATTTTTGACAATTCTCCACTTGAAGATTTAATTGAGAGTCAATCAGATTTTCATACCATTCTTTCTACCTTGCTGCTTCATGTTGCTTACATCTTTGTTAGGCCACATGAGGATCGACACCACATAAACTTGTCACCATTGATTGCTTTTGTCATAAAATCTACCAGGTTCTCCATTGTATAAATTTTCTGTATATCCATCGTTCCTTCTTCAACTTTCTCACAAACGAAGTGATACTGAACTCTTATGTGTTTTGTCTTTGAATAAAATGTTGGATTCTTTGCAAGATGCAAAGCACTTTGACTGTCACAATACAGAGTAATATTCTCTTGTTTATTCCTAAATTCTTCCAACAACATCTTCAACTACACTGCTTCTTTACTTGCTTGTGTAGCTGCTACATATTCTACTTCTGTTGTTGATGTAGCCACAACTGACGTCATTTTTGAAACCCAGCTCACAGCTCCTTTAGCTAGTGTAAACACATATCCTGTAGTAGATTTACTTTTATCAAGATTGCTTGCATAATCAGCATCAACATATCCTTTGGCAGTAAAATTTGATCCTTCATAACATAATGCAACATCTGAGGTTTTAAATGTTCCTATTATTTCTGTCTCGGTGAATTTGCATCCCTAGAATCTTGTTTGCTGATCCCAAGTCCTTCATTTCAAATTCCCTAGCCAATTGTACCTTTAATTCTTTGATACGATCATTATTGGGGTCTGCTACCAATATATCGTCTACATACAACAACAAGACTATAAAATTATCTTTCTCAAATATCCAAGGCTCATGATGAAGGAATCAAATCTCTTATACCAACACTCGGCGCCTGCTTTAAACCATATAGAGATTTGTTCAACCTGAAAACTAAGTTCTTTTTCCCTTTTTCTTCAAAACCTTTTGGTTGGAACATATAAATTTCATCTTCACGATCTCCATGAAGAAATGCAGTTTTCACATCTAACTGCTCAAGATGCAAGTTAAATATAACACACATTGCCAGAACTCCTCGAATTGTAGTGAGTTAAACCACAGAAGAAAATATTTCGTTAAAATCAATACCTTCTTTCTGAGTGTGTCATTTTACCACCAATCTAGCACAATATCGCTCTATTTGATCATCACCACTCCGCTTGATCTTGTAAATTGATTTATTGCCAATAGGATTTCTTCCTTATAATAGTGATACCTGCTCTTATGTCTTATTCTTATGTAGATCTTCAATTTCTTCCTACATTGTTGCCATCCACTAAGATGCATCTGAACTATATTCATTGCTTCTTGAAAAGTTGATGGCTCTCTGTCCTCAGTTAAATGACAGTATGCAATATTGCTCTCCATAACATAATTTGAGTGCCAGCTCGGTGCTCTTCTTGTGCGAGTTGCTCTCTGAGTATCTGAAACATCAGATTTGACTGGTTTTTACTCCACGTGCTCTGGTGCAGCCTTAGAATAATCATTTTGATCAAATTCCCTTTCCACCTGTACTGTTGTAGTCTTTGAATTCTCTTTTGAAGTGCTAACATCTTCTGTTTACTCTTGATCATTATCTTCCAAGAAAATAACATCTCTGCTGATAACAATCTTGTGGGCAGTGGGATCCTACAAACAATACCCCTTTACTCCTTTAGCATATCCCAAGAAAATATATCTTCTAAATTTTGGATTCAACTACGTAGTTTCTTGGGCATTAAACATTACATAGGTAGGACTTCCAAATATATGAAGGTTGGAATAATCCACTAGTTTACCAATTCACAACTTCATCGGTGTCTTTAACTTAATTGCAGTTGATGGAGCTCAATTCACCACGTAACAGGCAGTATTGATTACTTTTGCCCAGAATTTCTTATCTAAGCTTGCAGTTCTCAACATTGCTCTTATTCTTTCCAGCAGAGTTCTATTCATCCGCTCTGCTACTTCATTTTGTTGAGGAGTGTATGCCATCGTGAACTACCTTTTGATGCCTTCTTGCTTGCAGAATTCATCAAATTCTTTACCAGTATATTCGCCTCCATTATCTGAGCACAAACACTTGATTTTCTTATCAGATTCGAGTTTTACTCGCGCTTTGTAAAATTTGAAAGTTAGAATTATATCTGCCTTCCTCTTGATAGAAAACACCCAACATCTTCTTAAATAATCATCAATGAATGATACAAAGAAATTTGCTCCTCCTAGGGACGTAACTGGTGCTTGTCATATATTAAAGTGACTCAATTCTAGAATTTCTTTGCTTCTAAACTTTGATGTGCTAAACTTCAATCGATGCTGCTTACTCACAATACAATGCTCACAGGCGGGCAATGATACCTTTGTGAGACCTGAAAGTAGATTCTCCTCTGCAAGTATCTTCATTCCTTATTCTGACATATGTCTAAGCTTTTTATGCCACGTCATTGTAGATTTGTCATCTGGACTAGTTACGACAACGAATGTCACTCCTTTTTGCAAAGTTATTCCCTTCACCATGTACAGATTTACAGCAATCTTCTCTGCTTTCATAAATACCAATGCTCCTTTAATAACTTTCATGATCTTGTTTTGAATCTCAAATCTAAAATTGAGATCATCTAGTTGTCCTACAGACAACAAATTCTTCTTTAGGCCCTCCACATATCTCACCTTTTCAATAGTCTGAGTTGTCCCATCATACATTTTTAACTTGGTGGTGCCAATACCAACAATCTTCAGAGCTTGATCATTATAGTTGTACACAAATCCCCCCAGAGACAAATTCATACTAATGGAACCATTCTCTTCGAGAAGTCATGTGAAAAGTAGTTGCTGAATCGAGAAGTCACACATCAACAAATCTTCTCTTACCTCCAATAATCATTGCCGCTTCACAGACCATTGCACCTCCATCATTTGAAGTATTTGCTGCATTTTCTTGAGAAATAGAATCTTTCTTTTCAGATTCCAACAATCCTTCTTTAGGTGCCCTTGCTTGCCACAATTGTAGCACTTGAAATTTTTCTTACTCTTGGATTTTGATCTACCATGACTATGACTCCCACTTGGCCACGTTTCATTGATCTTCCTCTCATTACTATCAAGGCCTTAGCTTGTTGTGAATTTGTTAGCCTGTCTTTCTTAGTTTTGCGTCGACTCTCTTCTTCTAGAATAACAGCTGCAATATTGTTGAAGACTGGAGAGTTTGTGTTGTTTGTTAAATTGATGACGAGTTGATCATACGAATTTGGTAGACTTTGGAGTAGAAGTTTCGCACGTTCATTTATCTCTATTGTGTGCCCCAATAATGTGAATTAAGAAAATAGAGTATTTAAAGTATTTAAGTGCTCCGTCACTGAAGTGGATTCTGCCATGCGTAAAGTGTATAGTTTTCTCTTCAGAAAAATTTTGTTATGGAGTGATTTGGCCTCGTACAATTTTGTGAGATGATCCAAAATCTCTTTTGTCGTCTTCTTTATCTCTATGCTTGACAACACCCCATTTGCTAGTGTCAGATGAAGATTTGTAATAGCATTCTCATCTATCTCATTCTACTTAGTATCATATGTGAATGTTGTAGGCCTTTCGTTGATGGCTGCTAATTAAATAGTTATTTTTTCTCAAGATAACCTTCACCTTTGACTTCCATAATGAAAAATTATTCCCATTGAACTTTTCGATCTCAAATTTTTCTGTCATTGCTTCTATCGCGAATAGAATTTTGGCTCCCACTTTTTCACTTGAATAGTAACCGTATGTATGAATAACACCTGTACGTATGATTAGTTTCATATATGTGAATAGTATAGTATGCGTATGTATGAATAATACAATACACGTGAATAGTATTGTATACTTGAATTACAGTAACTGCACAGTTTAATACAAAAATAAATGCATGAATGGCTGTCACCTTTTGTGGTTACTATTCACCAACTTGCACTGTGCTCACTCGAACTCTGAACGAATTACGAAAAAAAAATTGTCGTAATTTTCTCACCTCGCTTTGATACCACTTATTAGGAGTAATTAAGACTTAGATAGAGTTGAGTTGTAGCTCAAATGAAACTGAACATATTGAAGAAAAATAGACACACATATTTTTACGTAAAAAACTCCTAAATTAGGATAAAAATCATGGGCAAGGATAGAAGAATTTTACTATAGGAAAAATAGAGGATTACAAATTAGACTCACAAAATATACAAAATATTTTGTCTCACTTTTTGTTCTCTCTTTTTTCCCTCACTCCCCTTCTTTTCTCTGCTAATGGAATGATTTGCTCTCTTAAATGTGTGGGATGGCTGGCCATTTGGTCAACTGTCGTTGACTTTTATTTATTTATGTCGAGCTTCGGTAGGCACCGAAAACGGCGCCTACTATTTTTGACAGATCCTTTGTTGTATAATCACCCTACCATAATCATGCTTAACTTATAATTATGGATATCAATGTTGGTCAATTATTCAAAAGACAAATGTAAGGCCAGGGCCTACCATTTTTGACAGATCCTTTGTTGTACAATCACCCTATTATAATCATGCTTAACTTATAATTATGGATATCAATGATGGTCAATTATTCAAAAGACAAAAATAAGGCCAGTGCCTACCATTTTTGACATATCTTTTGTTGTACAATCACCCTAGCTACCATAATCATGCTTAACTTATAATTATGGATATCAATGTTGGTCAATTATTCAAAAGACAAAAGTAAGGCCTTATTTGTGAGCAATTTTTATATAACAAATGGTCCTAATCTGCCTTTGTAAAGTAGGAGAAAGGAAATGGCTTTTACGTGAGAAATGTTCACAAAAGAAAAAGGAAATCAATCCGAAGGCTCCACTTTTTATTTCTTTAAACAAAAGAGACTTTATAGTTTAAATAAAGACTCACGATATCAATTCACATTAAATAAAAACTCTTAAATACTTTAATGAATACAGAATAATATTGTGAGAGGACTATTTCTTATTTATAAAGTATCTTCTTATTTATATGATATTTATCTTACATATAAAATACAGAATAGTGTAAATATTTAATAATGGTTGATTTTATATTTTTATATTAATATTTGAATATAAACAATATTCAATACACTACAAGAAATTGTATTTATAGTGAAAGTAAAAATTGTCACTAAAAGCAGTAGTATTTGTCACTGTTATTAATAGTGTCCAATATTTGAAGTCGTCACCCCCCGTCACAAATACCTCCGTCACTAATAAAATAGTGACAAATTTAAAAAATGGTCACAATTATGCAACACTTTTGTGAC
>JANITX010000211.1:51099524-51113466 GCA_027564395.1 Erythroxylum ulei | reverse complement strand
ATGGGGCGGGTACGGGGGATGGCATACCCGCCCCATACTCGCCCCGTTGCCATCCCTAGAAATTACTCCTATTGAACTTTTCAACCTCAAATTTTGTTGCTATTGCTTCTATCACGAACAGAATTTAGCTCTCACTATTTCACGTGAATAGTATCCGTACATATAAATAGTATCTGTATGTATGAATAGTCCTCATACATATGAATAGTATCTGTATATGTAAATAGTGCCATACACGTGAATAGTACCGCACACGTGAATGACAGTAACTGAACAGTATAATGCAAAATTAAATGAATGAACAGTTGTCACCTTTTTGTTACTATTCACCGACTTTTACTGTGCTCACCGGAACTTCGAATGGATTACGCCAAAAAATTCGTCGTAACTTTCTGACCTTGCTCTGATACCACTTGTTGTGAAAATTAACTGGATTAGAGTAGGTTCGCAGCTAAATAGGACTAAGGGAATAGTAATGAACACATAGATTTTACGTGAAAAATCTCCAAATTAGGGTAAAAACCACGGGAAAGGATAGAATACTTTTACTACTAAGAAAAACTGGAGAATTACAAGAAAAAACTAAACCAAAAATATACAAAATATTTTTATATCTCTCTTTCTCTTTCTCTCTCTCACCTCACTTCTGTCTATTTTTCTGCCCTCTGATGCTTTTCTCTTCATGCTACTTTTCTTGCTTCATCTCCTACCTATTTATAGGCAGGAGAACATAAGGGATGGTTGGCCAAATGGCCAGCTATCCCCTTAAATTTTCAAAGTTGGTGGGCATCGATTTTCGGTGCCTACCATATCCATCCTTCTGTCAACTTTGGGTGCCTACCATTTTTGACAATCCTTATTCTTCTGCTTCTTGTCTTATCTCACATTAAAGCAATTTGATAATTGCAAAATTATAAGCATAAACATGTAAACTATAAAGTGTAAATTGAAATATTTTTACATTTTTCACTCACTCACTCACTTAAAAAGTATATCTTTATATTTAGTGCTTATGCAAGTGATCATTATTTTCAAATACTTTCAATAGCTTTATGATGTCTTTTTAACTACGTCAAATTCAGAAATACTTATCAAATGTGTTAATTAACGAAACCAATGCATCCTTTTTTTGGACTCTTTAAAAAATAATCTTTAAAAAATAAGATATATAATAAGTAAAAGCTTTCCATTCACTTACTTGTATATTTGTGTTTTGTTTTTGAACTTCCCTATTACCACATTTTTGTCTAACTGTAACTACACTGGCTTGTGAGATATAATATGCTCTATAGTATAATTATTTTCAATATTTATTTCTTTCTCATAATTTGAAATGTTATGTACAAAACTTATAAAAATTACTTTTCTCATATTTTTAGGATAAAGTTATTGTGGAGAATATGGAATCATTAGGGAAAAAAATTCAATGAACTTAACATCCTCTACTTGAAGTAAGTATGATATAACATGAAATTATTTTTCTTCTTCCTAAACATCTGATGGAAATATTCAATATACTTGTATTGTTTACAATAGAAAGTTTAAAAGGGGAGGAATTTATAAAATTAAAAACAATTGCTAATGTTAAGAGTAATATTACTTTTTGCAAAAAAAAACTACCAATTGATGTGTGTGAGAGGAATGAAAATTACTTACAATAATACGTAAAAAAGTAAAAAGGAAAAATAAAGAGGCTCATAATGTTGTTTTTAGAGATGATGAAGCACAAGAAGTATCAGATATAGAAAAAAGGAGTTGTTATTGACGTATATTCTTATTTTCCTCCAAGAACTACTCCTACTTCGTAAGCTAGTTTAAAAAATGTTTTGGTTTATAAGAATGTTGTTTTAGTAAACGAGAATGGGCTCGATGATTTTATCATTCATGCATTCCTTTAAATGCTTCAAATTTACCCTATTTTCAAAAAACAATAAATGTTATAACAACGATAGGTCTACGATTTAAGGCACCTTCCTATTATGAGATTCATGTGCATTTGCTTTTAGATTTAAAAAAGGAATGTTAGTTGATTGTGGATACATATAAGTTTAGTTAGGAAATAATACGATGCACTATTATGATAGATGAGGAGATTGATTAAAGACCAAAAAAAGCCTTAACTAATTGTTTGGTTTATTGTAATATTGGAATAACTTTTATCAAATTTGTTGATGCTTCTGATATGGTAAATAAAATGATCATACTTTATCTGAATTATTTTCTAAAATTGTCAGATAATTTGGACTAAATAATATTATGGATTTTGTTATAGATAATGTTACTAATTATGTATTAGCTGGATTCTTGTTATAATCAAAGTATAAGCATATTTATTAGTCTCCATTTGTTGCTCATCATATAAATCTCATTTAAAAAATATTTGATAGTATGAACAGTATTTCTAATCTTTCTTCACATGCATCTAAGATCATAATTTTTTTATGCATAATCATATTACATTTTGACTTGGTTAAGAAAGCAAGAAAATTGGATTAAGATTGTATGTTCTATTGTTACTAGGTTTGCAACTACATTTGTTACTTTAAAAGGTGTTTATGATCATAAACAACTACTTCAAAATTTAGTGACAAGTAAACACTTTTCAAGTTATAAGTTATCAAATAATGCAAAAAGAAAAGAAGTTTATGCTATTATTTAGATAATAAATTTTGGGATGCATGCTTGATCATTGTGAAGATTATGGCTCTGTGTATAAGGTTATTGAGGATTGTTGACTCAAGAATCCATTTTTAGGATATATATGCAATGGTATGTATATAACTCATAAAAAATATGATCTTTTTGAAGGGAAGGAAAAATTATACAAGTCTTATATAGATATTCTTGATTGATGATGAGATAAGCATCTTACTCAAAGGATCAACTTAGTAGTTTATTTTGTTAATCCTTATTGCTTATATAGTGGAGATGCGTTTATAAATGATATTATAAGTGATCTTTTTAATTTGAGTGAATGCAAAGGTATTTTTTTTAATAAAGAGCAATTAAAGACAACAAATGAAATTAAATTATTTTATAAAGGTTTAGGGAGTTTTATTATATCATCTACAAAGAGAGAATGCATGATGAAAAAAATGCTTCCTAGTAATTTTTCATAATTTTAGTTCACCCTTTACTTATTAATAATATATATATATATTATTTTTCATAATTATTAATTTAAAATATAAATGAGTGGTGGAGATTATTTGGTGAAAGTACTCTAACATTGAGAAAACTTGCTATTAGATTACTCAGTCAAACAACTTCTACATAAAGTTATGAACATAATTGGAGCGTTTCTTAACATATTCATATAAAAAACTAAATAATTTGGAATACCAAAGGCTAAATAAGATTTTTTGCATTACTTATAATCTGAGAATGAAAAACATGCAATTTATTAATTTATCTTTATTATTGACTTTATAATTTCTTTATTATATATTCAAAACATTTAGTAAGAAGAGAACATATGATCCAATTGATACTGATTGTACCAATCATATTGATTTTTGGATTGAAGAAGAAGAACCATCAATTGATTTTAATTATATTGAACTTGAAAAAAATATATAAAGAAAATGCACTTATTACAACAAATGAATTAAGAACGAAAGGATAGCAAGGAGCTATAGATCAGTGAGTGTACTTGAGATTATTTTGCATGAACCATATGTGGATCCAAAGTTTTAACCCACTTGTGAGGAATAGGAGAAAATTTCTTGTGTATAATAATAAATGGCATTACAATGGTGTCTAACTTTGTGTGTATCCAAAATTTGAAATTTCTTTTGGCATATTCTATGGCAATGAATTATTATTTAATTTTTTAAAAAAATTCTATAAATTATCAGTTAATATCTTATTTTGATATGTTTAACATTGAAAGCATAATGTATTACAAATTTACAATAGAAAAGAATTTCATACATTACTAATTTACAATTTATTTGAATGTAGCAAAATAAGTTGATGTAGATACTTTGATGAAAATATGGTTTATAGATCTTTAAATAACATTGGAGAATTTAGAATTTTTAAGGATGATGAGATGCAAACTTCTTTAGAAATACAAATTTGATTTTTTATTATTCTTCTAAGTTTTATATTAGATTCAAATTTAGTTTTAATTATTTAGATTTGATTTATTATTAGTTCATCATACATAAAAAATATTGGTTTATTATTTTTATTTAAATAAATATTTTATTTTGTATTTTTTGTTTATTCTTATAATTTTATTTCTTGTTAATTACATATTAATTTTATATTAGTTTAATACTGATTGAACCTTTTCTTTGATCATTTTGATATAATGTCTGATTTTTAAAATATTGTTTATAATCCTAAATGTTATGTGTACTGTATGGTGAACATTTAGGATTTCTTTTATCAATTCATGTCTTAAATTTATACCTTCTTTTTAATCTAAGTTCTATATTTTTAATTTGTTTCAATTAAGTAGATGTGCTTGTAATCTAACAAATAAGTTTTAAATCTTAAATTCTATTCACCGTAAGACATTTAAATAAGATTTAGAACTAATTTAATAAGATTTAAATGGATTTAGGACTAAGTTAAAACCAAAGATAAAAAAAATTACAATGAAGGATAAGCGAGATTAATCTTCTTTGTGGTTTATCATTTTTAGAAACTTTATGTATATTTTTAAAAATTAACAATATAAGAAATATTATAAAACATTTTATAATATTTATTAATAATAAAATTACCAATTAATTAATACTTATTTATATAATATGATTTATCTATAAACTATGAGAAATTGATTATCTTATTTATTAGTATTATGGAATGATAAATTAAATTAAAACTTAATTTGTTATCATATAAAAAGAAATATATTATTATGTATTAATAAAATATGATATATTAATATTTATTATTAATTAATAAATTATTAATATTACATATTAATATCAATATATTCTTAATGTTAATACATGAAATATATTAATGCTAAGATCATTCTTCTATTAAAGAAATAACATAAAATATCTATTCAAATTCAATAACTACTAAATAGAGGTTTTTGGTTTTGAGCATACTATTAATAAAGACTTAGAGATTAAGAGTTGAAGAATTTGAGACTTACAAATGCCCCCAAAAAAATGAAAGCCATAAAAGAAGAACCTAAAGCCCTAACAAAACCATATACAATGATACCTTACATAATAAAAATGAGGTTTTATTCGATCTTACCAACATGCAGAAGGAAATGCATTCCAAACTAGGAGATGAAACTCTCAAGTAGATGGAAAGGAATGCCCTAACTAAATAATTAAAGGCAATTCGAAAGCATAACTCACTAAAAGTTAGAAATTCAATGGTTGAAGGAGATAGATAACTAAGGAGAAACATCAATAAAATTATTTCACCTTTTTGAATGATCAAATATGATCTGAAGAATTATGCCTTCAACTTCTTCAAATCATCTTTTGGTAATGTTGACCGATTTTCTAGCAAACTTTAGGACCTCAATGTTTTCATTCCCTAAGCTATTGCAAGTGACCAATTATAATTCCTTATAAAATTGATCACTAATATAGATATAAAGGAAGTTTTATTCAATCTTAATTCCAATAAAACTTGAATTTAAATGGAATGAATTCATTCTTCTTTTAAAATACTTGGGAACTCAAGCTTCACAATCATTATAATAATTGCTAAATTCTTTTCAAAAGGGAAGATGCTAAAGAAAGCTAACAAAACTCTCATATGCTTAATACCTTATGTTCACAACACTACCAACTTATTAGATTATAGACTTATTTCATGTCATGATATAATTACAAAATCATTTCCAAAATATTAGCATTAGGGCTCCAATAGATTTTAAAGGTCTTGATTCACCCCACCCAAAGTACTTTTGTTTAAGATAGGAACATCAGAGATAATATCTTTATTGCTATTTTTTTTTTTTGAAAACTATCATGTGAAGAAAAAATCAAGATTTATGTCTTAGAAATATACTTTCCCAAGGCTTTTAACTCCGTCAATTAGAATTTTATAATTGTAATCATTAAAGTGTTTGGATTTCTAAAACAATACATCCATTAAATATAGAAATGCATCTTAACTCGCTCTTATGGTATTATAATCAATGAAGAACCTATATAGATGTTTAAAATGGAAAAAAATTGATTAAATATCCTCTTTCACCCTATCTTTTCACCCCTTACATAGAGGCCCTTCCCTACATCATATCAAGAAACATATAACAAAAAGAAAAGGTTTAAGTATCATTACAAATGTGCAAAACTCAAGATTTTTTTACTTGCTTTTTATACATGACATTTTTCTTCTTTGTCGAGATAATGTAGAATCTAATGTGGTCTTCTTACAATCTCAGCAAGAATTCAAAAGCCTTCAAAGGCTCAACATTAGTGTGTTAAAGTCTAAATTCTTCCTCTAATCATGTTTCCTTGAACTTGTAGAACAAATAATTAATTTATCAAAATTCAAGCTACCTCCCTTCAAATACCTTAACATCCTAGTCATAAAAAAAGATTTTCCTACAGAGATTGTTAATCCCTATTTGAATTTATTCTTAAAATAACTAGAAATTGATCTAATGATTTTCTATTTTATGCAAGTATAAAGCAGTTGATTACATCTATTTAAAATAATTGGCACACATATTAGAGCGCATGCCTCTTCTTACTCCAAAACTTGATCAAAGTCATAAAGAAGTTGATTAAAAACTTCTTATGGACAAGAGTAGAGAGCAAGTCTATAGACGAAAAAATCAAATGGTCAAAGGTCTATTTTCCAAAGGAGGAAAGGAGACTAGGGCTTCACATAATTAATTATATGAACAAAATGTTGCTATTTAAGAGGATATGAAAACTCTTAATAGATAAAGAGTCTTTTTAGGTGAGGTGGATGCATTCCCTCTTCTTAAAAGGATGAAGTGTATATAAATCCAAGACAAGAAGAAATACCTAATGCACCTTAAAATAATTATGAACATGAAGGAGCAAATTTGGAAACAACTTAAATGCAATATTAAGAATGGAAAGATGTACTAGTTTTGGTTTGATAATTGGCACCAACTAAGCCCTTATTTAAAAATACTTAAGTTCAAGTTTACAAGGAACTTAGAAATTGGCTTTAGTGATTGAGGGGTTATGGCTAATCTCTTGTTTAATAGGCTTCTCTTCCATCAATGCAAACATACCAACCTAGAAACCTAAGACAAATGTGGAGGACTCTATCTCTTGAAAAAAAAAAACGAGTCAATAACATTTACAAACTTGGAGCTTTTCATAAATGCTCAATAAGATGTACCATAACACAAACTAGTCTAAAGCTTTAGTAATCTTCCAAAGGCTTCCTTTTTCTTATAGCTAATTGTTAAAAAATAGGCTTAAAATAAAGGACAAACTCATGCTCATCTCCATCAATTGCATCTAGGAAATTGAAAAAATGGTTGCAACTACCAATTTACATCATTGCTCTGAAGCAAAATCCATATATTTTATTTTTACAATTTTCACCACAATAAGAATGGTTAGAATACTATAGTCTCTTGAGCTCAAAATTTACAAAACCACAATAAGGCTAACCTATATGCTTTTAAGATGGTTTTTAACTTCTTATGATATGTTATATTTAAAAAGAGGAACCAAAGAATATTTAGAGTTGCACAGATGAACAACACTAATTTTAGTAATAAGATGCTTAAATGGAATAGAGAAATGATGGTGTCAAGAGAATTGGTTGATAAATTCAATAGAGGAATGACTATCAATTAGAACTTACCTTGATCTATTGTCCTCTTATAATCTTTAAAGATTAATTTAGAAAAGGACTAGGTTGTGATGATCTTTAGTTCCTTTCCACTCTCATGTTAGGTGAGAATATCCATCTTGGTGATTTTATTCTACACATCATATTCAATTTCAATAAAAATAAGAAAACAACTAACATATACCATATGCTCTTAACCTCAGTCTCATCTTACAACACTTTAATATTTTTTCTTTAACTTTTCCACTCTTGATTGTATGAGTTTCTAATTAGTTAATGGTTAAATGACTTGGTCACGATAGTAGAAATAGCTCTAACCTTAGCAGGTTTCTACTATACTAAGGCTACTACTTCACGATCATATTGTAGGTCTTTACCTAATGCTCGTCTGTCTACCATTGAGTATTAACTAACCACTCTACAATGCAAACTCAACTCCTTTTAAGATATACACTTTGACTTGATGATTTATATAGCTTAACCAAATCTCACTTTCCTCCTTTAGTTAGTTGGTGTTTTATGTTCCTAAAAAGAGGGAGAATAATTCTTTTTTCTTGAAAAGTAAAGTAATTCATGGAATAATATATATGTACAACCTATCAAGGTTCAAAAGTACCATAGGAACAAAATATAAAGGAGCTAAGTGTCCTAGTTACAAGTTGGTATTGTGATTCTAATCTAGTAACCATCTTCTCTTCATGTTAATTGGAGGTTTACAGTTAGTTTCCTTACAGTTATATTGAGTTTACACTAGAGTATGATTTTTTGGTTTAATTGTTCCTCATCTCTTTTCTCCTTTTTAAACATTCTTTTGTTTCTTTCTTACTAGATCGTGTACACCATAGTTGCAAGGATAACTTTCACCACAGGGAGAATAATTCTTTTGATATTAGAATTAAGGATAATGATGAAATTTAGGGGGAGTAACCGTTTTTAATCGTTTTGTATTTCTTGCATTTTATTTGGTATAATTGAGCACATTTATGTTATGAATACTTATTTGATATTGAATATCTCTTTTGTTAAGTTATGTTCATGATATGGCAGATTATGTGCTTATTTTTCATATTTCTTTATAATATCATAAATTTTTTTATCATCAAAATGGGGGAGATTGTTGACCCAAAAGAGGTTCCAATCGATGTTTTGATAATAATAAAATATTATTAATACTAACTGGTTTATTGTTTTTATAAAATGCAATATAAGAACAAAATGAAGCTATAAACTTAAGAATATAGTTTTGACAAAGAGAAGTTGAAGATTGCAATTGTTGAGATGAATGCCAAACCATGAAAGAAAGACGATTAAGGTTCATCAAGGTCATTTTACATCTTGTATTATTAATTGTAATCACACTTTGCTAATGTGATAATCTCAAAGGCCAACTATATTTAAACATTTCATTTATTTATTGTATGAGTCTTTTCATTTATAAAGTGGTGTTAAAGATTTTATTTTTTGAGAGAAAAGCCTTATGATCTTTGAAACACTCTTTAGGAAAATTTTAGGATTTTCTTAATCGTAATTACAATAAAAATTTAAGTTTAACCAATGAAGTTATTAAAATCATATTCTTGGGGGACTAAGAAAATTATATAGGCTAGCTCACAACCAATATAATTTAAAATTGTTAAATTTGATGTATCAAGAAATTGTTGTAACATTGGTTGATATATTGACCAAAAATTATGCCTACTGGTCGACCAACCTCTCAACAACTTGTAAATCTTGGCATTCAATTCACATTGGTCAACCAATATACTATACTGGTTGATTAGTGCTTTTTAAATAACTATTGTAATGGCTAGTTTTTATCTCCAATGTCTATTAGAGTGTCCTAAACTACTATAAATATATGCTTTCTTATTGTTTGTAGCTTCAAGAAGCATTTAGGTGTATTTTACACATATTTCTAAGTTTTTTTAATCATTTGAGCATCATTGTCTTATATTTGTATATGAGAGCTTCTTTAGGGCTATTAAGTGATAAAGTGAGGTATTTTGAGTTGTAATATTTGGTTAGAACATTATATTATTGTACTTAGCGGTGATCTAAGTGAAATTGAGGTTCCTTTTCACCTTAGAAGAAGATTGAAAAAGATTTCCTCTTTACTGAAAAGATTGTAAAAGGGTTATTCTTTGCCTTTATCAAACCAACATAAATCAATTTACACTTTATCTTTCCCTTATTCTTAAATTATTGTTCAACTATTTAATCAACCCCTTTTTTGGGTGCCCTTAACTTTAACAAGTTTCTATCACACAAATCTCTCTCTATTGAAGGAAGTGATGGTATCTAAGCCTATCTATGTGTCTATGATCTTCTCCTATAGTGGCCTTTCTCCTTATAGAAGAGCATGTTGTCTCCCACTTCATCATTCCACCTCCTTTTTTTAGTATTTGTAATAACCCCTTGCTTTCTCACTATCTACTATCTCCCCCTTCCCTGACCCTACTAGTTATAACATATAGCTCTTAGTACCACCTTTATGCTCCACACACCACTATTTACCACTGTCCATGAATCCATAGGCTCTCAGGTTGTTCAACCTTCTTACCTTTTCCCTTTCCTTGTCGAGAGGTGAGTTATCAACCAACCATGCTTAAGAGTAACTAGTTTAAGGGTATTATGGCCTTTCCACTCTTTCCCGCTCCTAACTCTTTCCTTTTAGGAGTAACTACCATTTAACACTTCTCTCTACCACTTCTGAACTTTCCTATTCTTAAATATGAGTGAAAACCTACCTAAATACCTGTCCCCTATCCCTTAAGAGTTGTTACCTTCCCACCCCTACCCAATAAGCTTCTAACTTTAACTTCCCCCTTACCTTTGGACTCCTCTCCTTCCACTAGTTCATAGTAGGCTACACTTAATCCCTGACTAAGCTAAAGGGTAGCGGTGGGTGAAAGCTCTGATACTCCACTTTATTTTGTCCCTTTTGTACATGTTGAAGGCATGTTCATTGTTGCTCCTAACTTAGAAACCTTCAAGAATAGAGCCAACACACGGTCAGCAACCTTAGTAGGCTTCTTTATTAGCAAAAGGATGACATTTCCTATGATTCATGGATGAGCATTCAACCCTTGGAAAGTAAAAGGATTGGAAAATTTTACTCACGAAGGACAATTTGATTTTATTTAAATTTTCTATAGATGTTAGTGTAAATGAAATCCTCAAAGATGGATTATGGCATATTTAAAGTATCTCATTGTTTCTTATAGAAGCTAGGTATTAGTTTGATCATATCAAGCTTGAAAGTGTAACTTTATAAATTAATTTACATGGTGTTCTCCTAGAGTATTGATTGACCAAAAGATTGAGTATGATGACCACTAGGAAAAGAATCGGTTATGCAAGATTGTATGTTAATATGAATATGGTTGAGAAATTGTCCAATATTATACCTTTGTTAACGTCTAATGAAGGGGATTAACTCTTCGAGGACTTTATAAGAGTTTCATGTTAATGGAAATAATAATTGAAAGAAATAAATAGTGTGAGATGAGTGGGAAATTTATTAAAGAGGATTACAATGAGCTAATGAAGCTGGAAAAGGCTAAAGGTCAGAATTGAGAATATGAGGTGATCCAAGGTAACACCAATATGGTCTATAAATGAACCAATGCCATATATCCTATGAACTCCAAATTTAACAAGAAAGGCTAACCAGGTGAAGAAAATAAAAGGGAAGTAAGTTAGAGCCCAAAAGCTAGTGATATATATGGAAGTGAATATCAAAGGTTTAGTTGTAAACCATTTCAAGGGAGAACCATACAATGCAAACTGAAAAAATCCAGGTATGAATAAGCTTAATGAAGAGGGAATTAAGTTAGATAACAAGAGGACAAGAACATATAGGGGGAAAAGCAAGGTAAAGGGGGACATAAAGATCACTCCTTAAATGAATTTGATTTTATGAAACTTTAGAGATAAAAATAAACCTAATAAACAACAATACCTGAAAGGGTTCATTTTAGATAATAAGCTTAGTATTATTACAATTCTATAGATAAAACTAAGTAGCGAAAATTTAAAAATGCTAAAGTTGGCATGGAATCATTAGTTTTTTTTAATGACCTCCATCTCCATTATGGTGTCTTGGCTATTCAAGAAAAATTAAAGTTGAAGTCATTAATTCTATTTAGCAACATATTCACATTCAGGCCAAGTTTTTGCAAAAAAATGTTACGATTGACTGCCATATTTATGTATAGTAAAATTGAAGGCTTTAGAGAAGAGCTTTATGGTATGATCTTTAAATTTTACATCATGTTGATCACTTTTTATAACTAACCTAGAATTCAAGCATGTTAGGGAGGAATTCTCTGGAAAAATGCACTTAAATTATAAATAATGATATAAGAGGGCTTAAAAAAAACTTAGAGAAAGGAAATCTAATTTAGCAAGTTGCTAAATGCTAAAGAGTATTGCATCTTAAAATTTAAGTTAAAAGGATAATTTTATTTATAAAAAGGATTAGTAAAAAGTACAAAGAAAGCTAAAATAATGAAGGGTTTAAGTTTGAGTAATGTGATTATATTGGCGGTCTTTATGTTATGATGTTGATGTGTTTATATAACCCTCTCAAATTCAAACACCTCAAAGATTCCTCATTTATCTGTTTAACCTCCAATTATCCTCCAATCATAGCCATGTCCTAGCTAACCACCCACTAATACACAATTGGTTTTTAAAAGTAGATGTTAATCATGTTTCAATAAATCATAAATTTCCTTACTACTTATCATGCTCAAGAATTTCCTAAATAATCTAGTTGACTTTTAAAAAACTTAACAACTAAGCCTATTCATGTTTGAGCTATATATGTCAAATTTCACTCAGGCTATCAATAATTTACCCCCATATGTCTTTTACGAGCAAGTCAAATATATGGTATTAAAGACCTTCTAGGCTTTTAAAGTCATCAATCTCTATAGGATCATATTCCAAAGCTTCAAATGACCTTAACCTCTATCGAAATTTTTTCCTCCTAAAAAACTAACTCAACATTCTCGCAACCTTTTAGCTCTTAAGAGTTCTCCATGATCTACTACATTCAAAATTTGACTTCTACAATCACAGCTACTATAGCTTCTCTCTGTAAAATTCTATTCATCAAGATCCTTTGCAATTGCAACCTTCATCGGCCTACTAATAAGCACTATGGTAGTTGTCTTCACCACTATTTTTGACTCTGAACTTATCTTATCTTTACTCTTATTCTTTGAACAATCTCTATGAGATATTTTTCAAATCTAAACTGACCTTATTTGATCATCATAGAATTTTGCCTCTATTGCATCCACTTTGGAATAGAGAAGCTAATAATCAAACCAAACAATTTCCACTTGATCAATTTTCCACAAAAATTAAAGTTGATGAAGAGATGAAAGAATACACAAATTGGAATGGATCTAATCTCTCCTTAATAAAAATTGATAACTTACATGTGTATCCATAACAAAGAAAGCCACCAATAAATACTTCCCCCTTACTGTGATTTTCACAAAGAGAATTCCTATACCTTAATAGTCTCCCTAATAAATGTGATAACAGACACCTTTGTTGGGATTAAATTTGGATCATCTTTGTGTAAAATTTCTATCATTTTGGTTGACATAATATTTACCATTACCTATTATTAAACAAAACTTTTGATGTTGGTCTGCTATTAATATGAGCTTTAATATAGAAAGGTCTTATATATTAGGCCATATTATCAATCGTTTTCTCTATAACTATCTTTTTTGGAATTCTTGGACTTATAACCATCATAAATACTTTACATTCTCTCTTCTTAGGCAAAGACTCTACTTTCTTCTTTTAAGTTTTACTAAAAGAGGCAAAAAGCTTCACAGGTGAAACAACATATAGAAAATGGATAGGAATTTCTCTCACCATTAAGAATTCATTGGGACTTTCATCTTGGCTTTTAAATCGACAAAATTCCTATGAAATCAGGAATTATGCATTTCCTTAATTTTGTTTTTTTGGCCTTTCATTAGTAGTTTCTACACCTTTTGTTTTGTCTCTTTGTGATTAAAGTACTTTCCTTATAATGAACTGGTATTATTAAAGGTAGCTTCTGTAACATCCCGCTTCCGTAGAACGGGTGCTAGTGTACATGCCTTTATGGCTGTCCTAGGTTATTGGGATCGGAAAG
>JANITX010000211.1:51070966-51081466 GCA_027564395.1 Erythroxylum ulei | reverse complement strand
CTCACTTTTGCTTCCGAACGAGTTTTCTTTAAACGTTTCAACTTTCAAGTCTTTCCTTCCCACTTCCGTATCGGTTTTCGAGTCCGATGTTGGGCTCCGGTAACGGGGTCCAACATCCACAATCGTATATGGCTTCCCAAAATCATGGGATGGGTTATCCAAAAGTTCCCATTTAATTCCTTCAATAATTTTCCAGATTTTCTCAGGATAGGTTTCGGGTCAGTTTTATATGGCCATTATGATATAGAAACTGAGGTTTATAGATAATATGTTCTTATAAAAAAAATGTTCCTCTGTGTCTTAAGTTTCTAATGAACTAAAATTCATACAATTTGGTTCATTCTACAGACCATTCTCAAACAGTGACAGAATCCAAAAACTCAACTTTAAGCCAAATTTAGAAACTCTTAGAGATAGAATTCAAATTTGATTCCTTCATGAAACATATATCATATGTCTCTATTTTAATATAAAATTAAAATCATCCCATTTGTATGTCTACAAATCAAGATATGACTAAAATATATGTGCATGTTTAGTGAAAACACCACAGCTAACATATCCTAGCAATTCTTCTTTCACTTTTCCAGATTTTTTTGCACTTTATACCAAAGTTAAAATAGCCTCTTTATAGTTCATCAATTATACCTCTATTAGGCTTGAATCATACTCCAATTCCTCATCAATAACCTCTCCTATTCTAGTTCAAAATTATTCAAGTAACATCTCACAAACGCTAGTCTTTCATGCATCCAAAATCAAACCATAAAGAGGTTTACAGGCCTGTGTGAATATATACACACTCGTGTGAGTAACATACATAGCAATGTACAAGGACTATATAGGAAATTGCAAAAGTGTAAAGCTTTGAAGACGTTACTTTTTCCCATGTGGAGATACACACCTGTGTGAATAACATGCATAGTTGTGTCCCTTGCACTCATAAGCTCTAATGAATGTGTAACATCATAGTTTGGGATGGTTTTTGAGATACACGATCACTTACACAACCATGCAATTGATTGTGTATAACCTAGAAATCCTAGTTTTGTAATATAAAATGTAATTATGAAAAGGAGACGAGAGAGAAGCAATGAGAGTTAAAAGCTAGAGCCAAAGTTGGAGCTGCAAAAATATTTTCAAGCTAGGATGAGGAAAACATGAAGATACTTTCAAAGATCTGATAGAGAAGACCTTTCATCAAGGATTCAAGAGGATTTTATTACAGAAAAGAGGGATATACATATCTATGGATTCTTTTCTTTTTAATGTTTCTTTTGATTTTTGATTTTTGATTTTTTAATGTTTCTTTTCATTCTCTGTGTTTAGGAACTAAGTTGTTTACTGCCTAGGTAGAAAGAAACCTAAGTTAGGAGGGGTACTATGATTTGATTCTTTATTTAACGAATTTAATTGATTAATTCATTGAGATTCAATTATGTGTTTATGTTCTTGAATTAATATGTTCGAGATATTAGTTTAATGTTTGATTTCATATTATTGAGATTGATAAATCCTCTTGTATAAATATAACATAAATTCTCTAAATCATGGTCAAATCTAATTGAGAAATTCGCAAATTGGAATAATACGATCTTAGAAACTAGAAAGAGGTTTAAGTTAATCAACCGAGGATTAGTTGCTAATAGTTTTGAGAAAGATCTTAACATAAGATAGGAGTTTCCATAGTCCAACGATTGATAATTGAATTGCAATATAAAGGGTTAACACTTAAAATATCATAAGGGCATGCATTACCTAGGTACTAGTTATTAGATATTGGATAGTCTTTATGTTAGATTTGTATTGATTCATCATTATGTTAAGGCTTAGTTTAGTTTAGTTTTAAATTAAATCATCTTCTTAATCAGCGGTTATATAATTAGAAAAGAGGTTATCACTAATACTTGTAATCCTCCTGGCATCCCTTGTCAATGTTAGCTGCAGTTACACCATACACTTACAGTTTAAAATAATAAATTACAATCAATCCATATGCACATGGTACATTGAAAAAACCTAGCATATGACATGATTACAGTTAATAATTTGATACAAAAACTATATTTCAATGGTTGTTTGTCTTACTCTCAAGTTGATGTAAAGTGTATAACTTTACTTTCAACATCGCCACAATCTAAAGGTGAACCGTTGAGAATGCTCCGGAATTTGGAAACACCTAAAACAAAGACGTATGATTGGCTAATGATGACATTTATGAAGAAAAATTGAAGAAGGAAACAAATAAAAACTTTTTACCTTATAGGTTTCCTCTGTAGAAATAGTTAGAAATATTTCATATCATGAAGTTTATCACATGAACTCATTAACTCTATTCCACATAAGATTCATTACTTATAGTCAAACTATGTATTGAACAAACAACTTGTGTTAAAAAAAATAAGTTTTAGAAAACTATCTATAGTTTTTTCATTTATGAATACACATACTTGATATTTTATAACATATGTGATATGTACTATACAGAAGGAATTCATTTAGAGTATGACTATTAGTACTTAATTTTAGTTTGAATAATGATTGGACATATATGTGATCATTTGATTTCATAAGCATTTGAAAGCCAATTAGTCACTCTATACACGATCTATATAACATTTATGTGTGTAGTATATTTTTTGTTTTAGTAACTTAATGTTTTAACAATGGCTACTACTTCAAAGAAAATTATCGCTAAACTCGATAAGGATGAGAAATAAACAACGACAACTATGAAATATAGAGCATGAAAATCCAATATGTGCTAGAGAAGAAAAAGGCTCTTAAGTTGATGAACATAACCATAAATGTACCTAAAGAGGGAAACACAACCCAACATAAAACGGACCGTGGTGCATACAAGCTATAGAAGAAGAACTCATTAGCTTATATTACATTGTTGAGCAGCATGGATAATTACATTATGAATCAGTTATGAAAATATGATACTACTAAGGATATGTGGTTTTTTATTAGCTACACAATTTGGGGATACATCTGGTCACTCATCATCAAGTTTGATATATATAAGAAGTGCACAAATCATACAATGCAAAAGCATCTACAGCAAATGCCAAACATGATAAGCTGAGGGATGTTTGTCATGAATAATCCAATGAGCAACAAGTTCAAACTGTAATTCACTCTTTACCTTATAGTTCGGAGCATATAAAGATGCATCTAACTCATAATGAGAGCATCAAGACTGTGGAAGATGTTGTGAGGCATCTCATACTAGAAGAAGAGTGTTTAGAAGCTTCAAAGTTGTCTTTTAAGGTATATACATTATGCTCAAGCTTATATAGAGTTGTGAAAAAGAAGCGAGCATCATGGTGGGTATAAGTGGACAAAGAACAAGAAACACCACCACTCTGCTAAAGATTCCAAGAAGTCCAAATGGATTCAACATGGAAAGGATAAGCATCCATTCAATAAGAGCAATATGAAATGTTTCAAGTGCTATAATTATGGAAATAAAGGTCACACCGCCTGCAATTATAGCGAGCCTAAAAAGATACAACATTATAGTACATAAATTTGCTTAGTTAATGTTGCTTATTATGCTTTTTGACTAAATCACATCTTTTATGGATTGCATACATAGGAGCAACTAACCATGCAGTGAACGATAAAGATGCCTTCACATAGTTTTAGAAGATCTCACATGGAACAAAATGGCTTTATGTAGGTGATAATTCTAAAGTGTATATACAAGGGATTGGCACATGTAAATTAGGCATACATCGTGGTCAAACCCTCATCCTACATAAAGTGTTGTATACTCCACAAATTTGATAGAATCTTCTTTCCATGTTGATGTTAGTTAAATTTGGTTTTAATTTAAACTTTTATGATGATGAAATGGATTTGTATTTTGGAACTATTTGTTATGGTTATGGTTTTATGTTTAATGGTTTTATTATACTGGATGTTATAGCTAGTAATAATAATATTACCCATACATTAGTTACATCATCAAGTGACTATCAATAGTGATAGTCAAACAACAATTGCTTATGCAAAAGATCCCAAATTTCATTGTAAAACCAAGCATGAGATACTAGGTACAACTATGCTAATGATATACTCGCACAAGGAGAAATGAACATAAAGTATATATCTGCAAGAGATATGGTGGTAGACCCAATGACAAAACCAATTTCTCAAAAAGTAGTAAAGAGAATATTGAGGTATCTAAAAGGTATTGTGGACTATATGTTATTATATCAAAGCAATGACCTATGTATACAAGGGTTTATGGATGCAGACTAGCGAGGAGATTTAGATGAAATAAAATCTACCTCTAGATTTATTTTCTTACTTAATAATCAAGCAATATCATCAAAAAATAAGAGAAAATCCCATATTGCGTTGTCTATAATGGAAGCTAAATTCATGACATTTTCAACATTAGTACAAGAAGCTATATGGTTGCAAAAATTTTTGGTTCATTTAAGAGTCACTAAAAGCAAACCAATCCAGTGACTACCAACTGTGATAGTTAAACAACAATTTATTATACAAAAGATTCCAAATTTTATTGTAAAATCAATAGTAAGTACAATTATGTGAATGATATACTCGCACATGGAGAAATCAATATGAATTATATATCTACATGAGATATAGTGTGGTAGACCCAACGACAAAACCAATTTCTTGAGATGTGTATATTAGGAATGTGAAGTCACTAAGCTTACGTAGATATTGAAATGAAATAAGACACATTTTCTTTGTATGTTCGTTTGTTGTAATGTCATATTTAAACAAGAATGTTTGATGGAGATTATACATCGTATAATACTTGATTCATAAATATATTTATTTATTTTGAATAAATATATTTATAAATATGAATCAAAAGAATGTACGACAAATCAAAGATTGGTTTTCTCACACCCATAATTACTTCTGGTGATTCGTGATCACTATAGATGAAATATGTTTAAAGTTTAACTATCTCAATGATAATTGAGAGAAAGAAACTTGAATCATAAATGCCACTTTAAATTACAAGAAAGTTGGTACATAGTGGTTAGATGATCTCTAAATTTGTCTTAAGCTGTTAGATGGTAGTTCTGACAATTCTTTTTAGAGTAGATAAGTGAACTCAAGTTAAACATTCAGTATGTTTGAATAACATCTGTATAGTATTTTTGTGAATAAAAGACATTCACACAAAGAAAATATGAGTTAATACTGTAACACGACTCATATCTTGTGTGCAAATATGATCATAAAGGAATAATGTAAGTTATAAGATCTCAGCTTACATTGTGTGAGATCCTTGATGTTAAGATGCCTCATTAATTAAGACTTTTGGCTAATTGTTAATAATTAAATTTAAGGGTTGATACGTTAGAATGTTACTAAAAGATTATGTTTGATGCAATCTTATGGGACAATTCTAAGGAAGCAAATTAAACTAAATTTAAGAGAATTGAGAATAGAAGAAGATCATTTACTATACGTTAACTTGCATTGGTGGCCACCAACTCTGAAGAAGAGAATTGAATATATTATGACATGATGAAATAAATAAGATCAAAAGAAATCAATGTGAGACATGACCTATGGTATAATATATAATATCTACTAAAAGATACATTAATCATATGATCGATTCATTAATCAAGATGTCATATACTCTTAATAAATATATAACAATGAGCTCTCGTTATATATTGGTCACACAAGTTATTAGATAAGTATGAGAAAAAAGCAGAATGTTGATCATTTAAACCCATCATGTGTGAGTGAGAGATGATGACAATTGGACACCATTAAAGAGAAATGTAATGTAAAATAATTTAACCTTTCAAAAGATAATATTATAATAATGTAATACAACATTCAAACCAAAAATTGGTCAATGCTCGTGTGTTCTTTGTGAAAAATCCTTTAATATGTGAAAACTAGAAACTCATCCAAGTAAGTGGTAAGATTTAATGATGCATGCGTTTTTGAAAAATCCTATTGTTTATCTATATGTTGTCTATGTGATAGATAATTTTTCTTATATTTCCAGTTCCCAAAGATCCATATAGTTAAATTGAGAACACGTGGGGATATCTACCACAACAGTCAATTTAATTTACCCGAATTTTATCATCAAAATGTAGCAGCTATGTTTGAAATATAATTTAGGCCTTATAAATTAATTACTATTAGAAGTTTGACTTCAAGTACAATGATAGTCCTCAGAACTTGGCATGAGTTAATTAAAATTTACCGGATAATCCTATATTGCATGAAAACATAATTTACAAGGTTTCTGCGTAATGTGTCCTACTAAAATGAAAATTATGTATTCCCAATATCTAGCGAGGACAAGTATCTTTTTTCAGGTCAACCTCCATCAACAAGGATGTTATCCTTTACCAACTCTCTATCTACCCAATTACAGCTGATCGTCTTTGACCGCCTTATCCAATAATGGAATTACACCGTAGTTCAATTGGCTACCAGAAATCGCATCGTAAGATAAAAATTAAAAACAGTCATGACTGCGACTCAACCCGTTTAAATTAATGAGCAAATCCAATTTGCACCCAATAATGCAGGGCAATAATTGTTTGCAAGTTGGGCAGGTAGTTTCACCTGTACGAGAAATTAAGAACAATGACGTTTATGAGAATGTCATATATATATAGATCCTTAAGTTAAGGTCTCGAAGAGGAATATGACAGGCCAAGCAAGGGATTCCAAGCATAAGAAAGGATTTTCTAACATGAACTAAAAGGATTTTCTAACATGAACTCCCACGATTCAGCATATGTTCATACAATTCCACAGCTTGCGGGGCATGTGATTCCAAGCCAAGTTAAATAACAAACAAGGAAACCTACGCGTCAATCCGCGTAAGCAGGGTCAAATACACGGGAGATAAGGTCACTAACTTTTATAAAAAAGTTGGGCTTCGTAAAAATATAGTTATATATCCCCTCAAAAACCAGACTTCAGCAAGCATCTCGTGCACACGTCACATACCCGATTAATTATTGACACACCTAGGCTCAACAACTATTAGATTGGATACCTACGAAACTCCAATTTGTTCTTAGCAAAGAGAATCTCCCAACTTAATGTTTAAGATGTTTCAAGACCGGAAAATAGGTAGAATTAAGGGTGATTGTGGGATCCAGGTGTGTGATTAAGGTTGGGAGTTGATACTAAGTGCTATCATGGAAGTCACATCACAAATCACCTTAAAAATGTGATGACAAGTGCTTTATACCTTTTTTTTTTCCTTATTTTATGAAACAAATACTGTAGATTGAAGTATCTGAACAAGTCGTGTATGTATAAATCAGGATAAATATGACGGGTCTTTTTGAATGGGAAAAATCATCTTCATAAATGTAATCCTTTATTATGGCGAAGCCCCCACACGGAACAGCAGAATTTAATGCCATATTTGTGGAGATCATGAACGTTACATGTCTTCCTTAAGGTCATAACTAACGCGGCTGATTATTCACCTACCATTACAAAACGCCCAAGAACTCTCTCCTACCTTCTCTATCACGCTCACACGCAACAACCCTTTTGAGTTTTGATCCCTTTCTCTATTTTCTGATCTTCGTTCAACCAGAAATGGAGAAGATGCAAGAAATGAAGAAGAGCCATGAGGAAGAAAAGCAAAAGCAAAAGCATGAGCTAGGCCAAAACCAGAAGCTACAACCGAAGACCAACCTTTTATGGGACTGTGGTAGCTCTTTGTACGACTCCTTCGAGCTTAAATCCTTCGAGCGTCAACTTGACTCAGCTATTATAAATTCATCACGTAGTTTATCGATGCCCCATTTTCCTGATCGAAGACTTGTGGCTCCTGCACCCCCTACTGTGTCCAAGAAACCTTCCAAGATCTCCAGATCTCTCCAGAAACTCCTCAAATCCGTATTCAAGTCTAAACAAAATCCAAGCGTCCTGTTTCAACCTCATGATGAGTACTATGTTGTTTATGACAAGACCGGAGCGCTTACAACTATTCCAGAGGTACCGGAGATCGATTTCGGTGCTTTTTCTCCGGACATCAGTTCTTTGGTGAAGAGAACTTCCTCGGCTAGGTTTCCCGCCGCATCAATCGGTATCTCATCATTGGCTTAATACCATGCACTCTAGTCTCTATGAGCATAGCTTTTGTATCATATATATGTTAGAGCTGCTTTTATGGTAGGTAAATGTCTTTTGGTTATTATTTTTTGAGCTTCTCTAAGACTTACTAGGAATGTGAATTATAAATAAACTGCGTTAAATTGCCCACTGCTTCCAGCTATGAAAATAACGTTCAGTTTCAGGATTAGTGGGAGTCTACAATTTTTTTTTTTTAATTTTCATTCTTTTTTTGCGTTTCTATTCTAGGAGTTATCTTGGATTTGTAATTTGAATCATAAATTTTAGAAATTGAAATATCAATATAAAAATAATAAGGAATATGTATTTTCACAAAAGAAAAATATCAAAACGAATTTTCGTATAAAAAAGAAACTGTAAAATGAGCTATTCCCTGGTAAATTGTTATGATTATCCAGGCTGTCTAATATCCAAAACCACGGTGTTTTGTTTTAAATATCAAACAGGATTGGACAGTCTTTAAACTCATGTACAATGGTATGTTTAGATATTAGATAGGATTGAGTTGTTTTGGGTATTAAACAGGATTGGACACTCTTTAAACTCATCTATAATGGTATGTCTAGGTATTAGATAGGATTGAAGAGGATAAAATTACCATGCTCTTATTATACATAGAACAATGATTCCCATGAGCTAGTTCAATAAAAACAGTTAATATAACCTCTTAAAGAGGCAGGTTAATGTTATCCCTTGATTAATTGATTGCAAAGAAATAAACTACAACTCTAGACAGTTCACGTTTCTTCTTTTCTTTTCTTTTTTCACTTAAAAATTTGGAAATAAAGGAAAAGGATTTTCAAGAGTACATAAAATAATGGTATTATAACAAGGGTCAGAAATGAGGTATTACTTTGAAGCCCATCTGCCAATGGTCAGAAGTCTAAGTTGCGTATTCCAGCATCCGCTTCCTTTGTTGAAAAATAAGACCACATCAAATCAATATAAGCCTTATTTAGTATTAAGAATTAAAAAAATTATAAAGCATCAGCTTAATTTGTTCATGTTATAAAATCGAACAAATTCCTATTTATTTTGACTTAACAGATGCTAAGTTTAGACTCTTATTAGCATCATCTTTGTTTTTCCATTCATTTTCTTTTTATTTATATGTTCATCCTGTTAACTATCATCATGGTTGGAACATATTTAAAGGTACATAAGATTGATACTCGGAATGCTATTTGTGATCTATAATCGTTTTCGGTCCTTAATTTACCAATATGCTGTTGTACAGAAACGTTAATAAATTCGAAGTGAAAATAAAATAACAACAAGAATACTAAGATTTTTATACTGGTTCGGCAATGCCTACGTCCAGTTTGGAGACAACTGAGCATTTCATTATAATCAATGAAAGCATACAATAGTGTTTATCACTCAATTTTCCAAAAGACCAAAAATAACCCAAGCTCACACACTACTACTAGAAAAGAAAAAAAATATATAGATTTTTTTTCTCTCTCCCTCTCACTATTCTTCTCTCTCTTTTCTTCTGGAAATTTTTCTCTCACACTAAACAACTCTTTCTCTTCTCACACCAGAAACCTTAAGCTCTCCTTGTGCTCTCTCTTCTCCTCCTTCGTTTGCTTCTATTTTATAGAGAATGCCATGGATGAATGTCAAAATTAGTTGCACCAACCTCCATCAGAAATTCAAGCCACCATTGTTGATCACCGAGAGCAAGCTTCAATTTCTGACTTTGAGAAGGTAAGATTTCTGACTTTGCAAGCTTTCATTTCTGACTTTCTTTGAGACAATATTCGACAATCTCCACCTTGGCTCAAATCTTTGAAGTGGAATTCCCAATTGTCGTCTCCCAATCTCCTACGGGGCAATCAACAAATTTTACAAATGCCAATCAAGTCTAATCAATGCTTAAATTTGAGTAACGAAACTGGGTTTGTCAACATATCAATAGGATTGTTGGCGGTCCCAATCTTCTGAAGAAGAATATCTCCCTCATCAATAATCTCACGAACAAAATGGAACTTCACATCAATGTTTTTTGTACGTGCGTGATGAACTTGATTTTTTTCTAAATAAATAGTGCTCTGACTGTCGCAATAAACATCTACCTGGTCCTGATGGACCTCTAAGTCATCAAGCAACCCTTGAAGCCAGATGGCTTCTTTAATAGCTTATGTTACTGCCATATATTCTACCTCACTAGTTGATAAAGCAATTGTAGATTGCAAAGTTGATCTCCAACTCACTGGGCCTCCAGTAAGAGTGAATACAAAACCTGTAGTTGACCTACGCTTGTCCAAATCACCTGCATAATCAAAATCTACATATCCAACAACACATTGACTAGTAACTTCATCTTGCTGAAATAATAAACCAACATCCACAGTACCTAGA
>JANITX010000211.1:50975365-50990050 GCA_027564395.1 Erythroxylum ulei | reverse complement strand
GTGAGAGTACGCTAAAAAGTAGCACTATGCATTTTAAACCTTGAGATTGCATAATTGAGATACTAACCTTGTTGGAAGGATATTTGGGCATGAATTCTTTCATTTTTGTGTATATTTGCTTAATTTCATATCTCTCTAGAACTTATCTTAATTCTTGATCAAAGCTTGATAAACTAAACTTTTGTTAATATAATAGAGGCATTCTTTTCAAAACCCTTCCTACCTTAAACACTTAACCATTTCTAACCCCTTTGAGCCATCCTTTTTAGTGCATGCATATTTCCATAATTGATGTAAATATTTGATCTCTAGTTAAAAATTATAAATAAATAATATTTCCATAATTGATGTAAGTATTTGATCTCTAGTTAAAAATTATAAATAAATAAAAAAGAGAGAGAAAAAAGGGCTTTCTCAAAAAGGAAAGAAAGAAAAAGTTCAGAAAGCTTTCTCAAAAGAAAAAAGTTATTGAGAAAAGCCAATGAAGAAAAGAAAGTTAAAAAAACATTTTCTTTCGCGTCGTTGATGTTCGTTTCATGTGGAAAATAATTGTGATCATTACAACCCTGAACGTCCTCTTGATTTTCAAAATTATAGTTCTTGTGGTGGAGAGGTATAATTATTACAAGCTTAAGGTAGAGAATGGACTAAGCAGATTTTAGAGTGAAATTATCCCAAGACAAGTGAGGAGAGAGATAAACACGTTCCCTTGAGAGAAATCTCTTTTGCTCGATCTCTTGGAGTAAATACTTATAGTGTTTATTTTCTTAGTGCTCTTTCAGTCTGCTATGGTTGATTTCTGAGAAAGTGGTTTAACTAATTTTTTGCTCTCATTTTTAAGCATGGACGGTATTTTCTTTTGTATTTATGTCTCTTTGAATTTTATAAGCTTTATCCAGGAGTACAATGGTCTAAGTGTGGGAGAATTTGATTGAACCCAATTTTTCTATATTATCTGGTGTCAATTTCATGGTTTTTGTTATACTTTTTTGCTCTTATTATCAGATATTGTGCTTAATTTAGCTAATCAGTGCTTGTTTTGAATTAATGTGGTTTGAAGGTAAAATTGTCACAAATAATTAATAATTACACTTAAGAGATTTTTAGGACAATTGATACTGCAAACTATTATTTTTCATTGCAGAACATTCAAGAAGTAGAGCCAAGAGTGAAAACCAAGAAATTCAAGAACACAAGTCAACAAGGCAATAGGCAAAGTTCGCCGCGATGAGGATTTCGCGGCAAAACCAGAAAATTTTTGAAGAAACCTTTTGAGAAAAGTTCGCCGCGGTGAAGATTTGATGTCGCCACGGCGAAATCACAAAAACTCCAACAAAACCTTTTAGGAAAAGCTCGCCACGGCAAACTCATCCTTTCGTTGCGGCGAAACATTCGAGTCAGCACCAAACCCGAACCATTTTTAGAAATTTAACTTACTGTGTAAACCCGATCTGACAACCTTTTTTGGATAAAACCTATTTTGGGATAAGTTACAAAAACATAAGGGGAGAGCTGACACACATCATTCCATCTTCTTATCACCCATGACTCCATCGTTCTCTCATATCCCTCTCATTTTTCTTCCATTTTTCACTGTCAAACTCTACCATGGGTGCCTCTGATTCCTTCTCAGTTATGAAGCTTCCAAGAGCTATGCGTGGCTAGGCATTTTTTTTTCCCTTTGAAGATGTAACAATGGCTAAAGTTCAATGAGCTTAAAAGGGAAGTAGCTTAATCCATGGTTTAGCTATGATTTATGAAGTCCTAGGTTTAGGATTTGTAGTTTGTAGTTAAGCTACTTGATTATAGTTTAATCAAATGTTGGATATTTATTATGTGTAGTTGGATTGGTTGATATAGAACTTTGAGCTTAAATATATGAAGTCTCATATATGTTTATTTGTGGTGTTGTTGATTCTCTTTTATCTTGCATAGTTGTGTTTGATATTGAGTTGATTCTAGATTTCAATTGACTTGTTGCATGGACTTATCCACTACACACACTAAGAGCATTTAACAGGGTTTTAAGAAATGGAGCCCCATTGATTAAGATCTTGGACTTAAAGAGTTCTTTAAGGTTTACCAATTTGAAAGTTAGTGATTTCCACTCCCATCAAAATCAATTTCGAACTATGATAGCCAAAATGCATTTTCAAGAGGATTCTATCACTCTTTGACCATTTGTTTTAATCTTTCCGTTTTTCTATTCCTAAAAATCCAAAAATACATTTATGTACTTTTTTACAATTCAATTTAGTACAGTTAATGTTTTCAAAGATCAAAACCCCCTTTTACCCAATTAGCTTGCATTTTGTGACACATAGGTTAACTTAGGTCCATTCATTTTAAGTTCTGATTAAGTGAAATGACCTGAGGTTGCACCCTATATTGCAATCCTTGGATTATTTTTGATTTGACCTCCAAGGGTACAAAAAAAGGTTTGAATTAATGCTCTAGCCTGCACACCTCACATTGCATCATTCAACCTTATGGAGCCATCGTAAGTCAATCCATCTTTCTACTCAAGGCATCCACTTGGCTTGCCAATTGTACCATTGGTTCCATTTCATACACTCCCATTGGCCTATTAGTTCGTGCTTTAAATGAGTGCCACTAGGAATTTTCCATGTCTATGTCTTCTATTAAGTCCTAGGTCACCTCTAATTTCTTATTGTTGAGCGTCCCTCTTGTTACCACATATATAGACTGCCATGTACTTTGATTCAACCTATTGTAAAATGTTTGGATTTGAATATAAAGTGGTAGAACATGGTGTAGGTATTGTCTCAGCATCTCCTTGATTCTCTCTCATCTATCATATAAGGATTCCGCTTCAGCTTGGGAGTAAGAGTAGATGTCATTCCTCAGTTTCAAAGTCTTTGCTAGTGCGACCAATTTCAACAAAAACTTCTCTGTTACTTATTCCCATGTAGTTAACGAAGAACGCGGCATCAAGTTTAACCATTATTTGGTCTTTTCCCTTAAAGAAAATGGGAATAAACATAATCAGATGGCATCATCGTTAGCTCTGTTGATTTTAAAAATGTCATAGGTCTCCAGAAAGTTAGAGATATACGTATTTTGGTCTTGTCCCTGAATCCATCAATTGGACTAATTATTGCACCAATTGGATGATGCTTGGCTTTCTCATAAAGTTTTTAGTATTAACAGTCGATCTAATAATGCTGGACTCTGCACCACCCAAATTTGGTATAGCACAGTCAAATATGGTTCTTGGTTAGTCAGTAATGTTATACAACTCTTTGGTGTCTACTTGACTACCCAAGTCTTCTATTCAATGATCTAGCTCAAACTCCCATAGTTATGTCCTTCAAAGATTCCTGCTTGTTGTTCTTTTGATCTTTGGGTCTACATCTGTTAAGCTCTCAGAAGTGCTCCAAGTCATAAACTAACCAAGAGTCCAAGTCTATAAAAAGAAAGAAAAATAACAACTTAATCAAATAAAATAACATAAATAGAAACAAGAATAAAAAGAAATAAACTAAAAATAGCTATAGTAATAAAATTGAAGTGTTCCTAATATTACCATCCCTGATAATGGTCCTAAAAACTTGAATAGATATTTTTCTTTATATTAATAATTAAATTAACCATAAATACATGATGTAGTTGTAGCTAGCATAAGCAAGTATGATGTCAATCCCAAGAAGACGGTAAATATTAGTATTAACTCTTCTAATCTAGCCTACAAATTGAATGTTTGGGTTTTAATTAAAATAAAACTTAAATAAATAAACTAAAATTAGAAATAATAATGAATGCAAAAGACAAAGGAAGTTACTTAGAAAAAATCGATAGTAAAGATTAGTGTCTAGTTGATGAATCTCTCTAAAAATCACTAACTAATTAACCTATTATCATGCAATTATTTCATTGATTATTAGACTGTGAAAATTCTTGTCTTATATCAATAACTCTATTGAGACTATTGACAACTAATTCATTGGCAGAAATCTTTCTAATTAAAGCCCCTAGGATTGCATTATCTATTTATAAATTTAACTATTAAGTTTATCCCAATCTAAAGGATTTATGTTGACCTATCTCTAGGTTTATAATCAACTCATTTCAATTATGGTAAATCTATTTGGATAAAGGATTTTTTAATCTAAATTATATGAAATCCAATCATACATTAATATTCTGGATATATTAGAACAAGCATAAAACACATAATTGAATCATAATAAATCAATCTAAATAATTGCATTGAACAAAATATTAAGACTTATTATATCACAAACTAAGGTTCATTACACCTAGACACTAAAAAGCATTTAGTTACTCACAACAGAAAACAAAATCAAATATAAATAGGCAGAAAACTAATAGAACATAAAGAGTTTATAATTCTAAATCTCCTTTTCTATTATATTGGATTTGCTTGCAAGTTTGGATTGGATGTGGCCTTCTATCATATCTCTTTTGATGTTAACTTCGTATTTTCCTTGTCTCTAGATCAAAATCGTCACCTCTCTAAGTTTCTTACTCTTGAAATCTACTATAAAAGTCAACTCCCTTTTATTTGTCTCCACTCATGTCCTTTTATAATAAAATTTAAAGTTTCTAGGACATACATGATCTAATACAGGGGGCATGTAAGAGATTCGCATAATCAAAAACACATAAATTTGTAATCCTACACAGGCATTGAGACTTGCATAGGCAAAAACATGACCTTGCGTCTCCAATTTGCTTCAAAACTTTGTTTTATGCCACATTTTAATTCGAAATCTTCTCTTTTTGGTCCATGAATGCAATTATAACCTATAAAAACCCCTGGAGAGAATTAATACCAAAAATACAACAAACCACAACATATCAAGCAAAATACATCATATATGGGTGTTTAATAATAATAATAATAATAATAATCAAATATGCAACTTTCATTAACAAAAGAAGATCCAATAGAAAGAAGAAATCCCTCACAAAGGAACTTGACAAATGAAAGTTCTAACATGGAATGTTAGAGGTGCAAATGCATCTCATAAAAAGTTTTTGATCAAGGATTTGATTCTTGATAATAAAGCAAGCATTACAGGTCTTTTGGAAATTAGAATGAAGCATAATAAGTATGATATCATGAGGTTACTACCTCAAAATTGGTAGAAGGTCTCTAATCATTCTCAACATCCCAATGGCATAATTATTATTTGGTTTGATAGCTTTATGGTTCATGAATAGTGGAAACTCAAATTGATCAGATGATCCACGAGGTAGATGATAAGATAACAGATCCATTAGTTCATATATCATTCATCTTTGCTCATAATACTACTTATCAAAGATTGTCAAAGGTTGCTTTGTGGAATACTCTTAGGGAGATTATAAAAAGAATCAGTACACCATGGTTGATTGTTGGGGATTTTTATTCATTCATTGATCTTGAAGAAACTAAAGGTGAGAGATCTGTAAGCATCCCTTATTCTGATCTCAATAAGTGTTTAGGAGATTTCATGTGTTAGATATTCCCTTAAAGGGATATTTCTTCACCTGAAAAATAATCAAAGTGATGGGTGCTTTATTAGGAGGAAGCTTGACAAATGCTTAGGGGATCAACTTTGGCTTCAAGCCTATCCTTCCAGTTTTTGTCTCTTTCAAAATAACTCATGCCTTATCATTCTTTATTTATAACTTAAACAAGTTCTCAAAGGCCTAAAATGCCTTTCAGATTTAACAATTTTTTATTTGAGATTGTAGGCTTTCAAGAGGCATTATGAAATAGAGTAAAAGCTGACATTATGGGCATTGAACAATACATTTTTACAAGAAAGATAAGATTAATTAAATAAAAAATGAAGAAGTTGTTTTTATGAAATATGGGAAACAGGCATCATCTTTTAAACACTGCCAAGAGGAAGCTAGAGGAGATTAAATCTGATCTTTACAATATTCCAACCCCTTCTCATCTTCAAGAGCAGAAGAAAATGACAATGAATGATCTTGCTAAGGCTATCAAATTTAACTACTCCTTGATGAAGCAAAGATCTTGCATTAGATGGCTCAGGGATGGAGATAGAAACACATCTTACTTCCATAAAGTTCTTCATACCAGGAAATGTAAGAATATAATCATTTGTCTATAGCATGGAGACCAAACGTTAAACTCTCAACAGCTTCTTTTAGATAGGCTTATAGACTACTACTCCAAATTAATGAATACTCCCATCAAGTCTCATTCTTCAATTCCCTTTATCGAAGAAGTCTTTAAAGAGGTTCTTTCTTCTCAAGAAGTGGAAAGTCTTAGCAAACTTGTCACCATTGTGGAAATTTCTAAAATCACTAAATCTTTGTAAAGGCCCTACACCAGATATTTTCAATGGTAAATTTTACATCAAATTTTGGTATGTTACAAAACTTATAGTTACTGATGCAGTTCTTGAGTTATTCAGGAATCATGTTTTGCTCTCTGAGCTCAACAGAACTCAAATCACTCTCATCCCTAAGGATGGAAAGCAGAAAACTTTCTCTAATTTCAAACCAATAGCATACTACAACATGATTTACAGTCATTTAAGAGATTCTTCCTGATAGGTTGAGAGCAGTGATTCCTTGGTTCATTAATCAATCCTAAAAGGCCTATATCACAGGCAGAATCAGAAGGGATAATCTAATGTTATTGCAAGAATTAGTTAGAAACTATTCCAAGAAGAAGAGCATGAAGAACTGCATTCTCAAAGAAGAGCAAGAAGAATGTCATTCTTAAAATTGAAATGAGGAAAGCTTATGATAGTGTCAGATGGGACTTTATCATCAACACTATGCTTGATATGAAGTTACCTAAGGTGTTCTTACAATGGATTAGACAATGTATCACCACTCCCATATTCAATTTTCTAATTAATAGTCAGCCCTCCAAAACTATCAAAAGCATGAAGGGAATTCGACAAAGGGTTCCTATATCTCTATACTTATTTGAATTGATTATGGAATTCTTCAATAGACTACTTTAAATAATCATTGAGAGTACCAAACAATTCATATTTCACTCAAAATGTAAGATACTTAAGATTTCCAATATTTGTTTTGCTGATGGCTTAATTCTGTTAGCTAATACAAACTTAGTTTCTATCAAATCCTTATGATCTGCTCTTAAAATCTTCACCAGACTCACAGGATTTCAAGTTAATTACATCAAAAGTTTTATTTTCCTTTTAAGGAGTTCTAGTCACATATTACATTGTATTAGATCAATCACAAGTTTCAAGCTACAACAACTACTAATAGTGTATCTTATAGGTCCCATCTCTCATTCAATATTGAACTGTAAGGAGTATTCTTTTCTTATTAACATAATCAAATCTAGAATCTCTTATTAGAATAGTAAGCATTAATCCCTAGGTAGTAGATAACAACTTACTTCCTCTATGCTTATCTCTATAAATATTTTTTGCACATGGCTCTTCTAGCATCTGCTCTAAACAATTAGATAGAATTTTCAAAAACTTTGTACTGACGGGATCTTACTTATTCACTGGCAATGTGAGGATCAAGTGGTTTGAAATCTATGCTCCAAGAAGGGTGACTCAATCTCATTCCTATTGGAACCTTGAATACCATCTTGATGATTATAAGATTGTGGAGGTTATGCAAGGATTGGCAGTCCTTATGGTCTAGATGGAATCATGGTTATGATATTACAAATACCAACATATGGAGCTACAACCCCCTATCTAGTATGTCCTAGATGATGAAAATAATATTGAAAAAAGAGAATTTTTTATTAGAAATTATCAATCTCATTGGCAATGTCTCCTCTAGAACTTCTTGTATGATTGGTTTTTAGAGACTATCAAGTTCTAGAAGCTTCACAAACCAATCATGCAAGAATTTATTAAGAGGCAACATCAATATTGTTCCTTGGACCAAAGTGATGTGGCATAAACACCTCAATTCTCAAGCTTTTATATTTGTATGGATGGCTATGAAATCTAAGCTTCCTACAATTAAGAAGTTGTCTGAATTCTTACAAATGCCTAACTGATGTATATTTTGCATACAAGCTGAAGAAAATTTGCAACATCTATTTTGTTAATGTGAATTCAGTTGGAAGACCTAGATGCAACTTCTACAAAAATGTCAAGTATCCAATGCACTCACTAGTTGGTATGAAATAACTGAGTCGTGTTCTACCATTAAGCATCAAAGCAATAATGATAGATGGTGCTTTTAAGATGCATTGACATTCAATGTAGTTGCTATTAAGGAAGAGAGGAATAAAAGAGTCTTCTAAGATACAACTCAGGACTAAGAAACCTTTCTTAACAAGATGATGCAAAGAATTGGACTCCACATTGGCATTTTCAAGCATAGATTTGGGGATATAAACTTCTTCGATAACATGTAGAACCTTAGGTTTTCCTTACTTATGTAAAGAGATGATTTTTTTTCTATAATTATGCTTAGTTTTTAGCTTGACAACTTCTTCTGGGGAGTTTGCTCAATTAGATGAAACAACTTCGCTGTACCTTGCATGCCTTTTGGCTTAATTCAATTTAAATTATTCAAAAAAATAAATGTTTGCCAGTGGTTTAAACTTTTAGAAATTTTCTCCTCTAAGAAACTAAATGTACATCCACCTAACATATAGAGATCCTTTGTCCATATATAGTTTTCATATTATTTTTTTAGTAACATCTTAATTATAGTCTTGATGTAGTTGAATCCCAAACCACCTTCATCTTTAAAAGTAAAAACATATGTCCATTTCAATTTTGCATGAGTGGCTTTATTGGCTTCTCCTATACAAAATAAGTTTTTTAAAAGTTTTCTTAATTGCTTTGATTAAGTTTCTAGGGGAAAAAAAAGGTGAGAGCACCAGTAAATATGTAGTTACTAAGAATAGAGATGATGAGCTACAATTTTCCAATATATAAGAGAATTTTATTATTCTAACTACCAGTTCTTCCTTGGATTGCATGAAATAAAAGCTAGCAGTCTCTATAGGTGAGTCTTGACATTGTTATTGGAATTCTAAGATATATAAAAGGAAGCTTATCGAGCTTTATCCCCATAAAATAGGGAAAATGTTTAGTTTGGTTAAAGTTGCACCTTGAAACATATATATTGTTCTTGCCTTTATTAATTACTAAACCTGAAAGAGCACAAAATTTTTGCATAGTTTTAATAAATTTCCTTACTGAATTTTCTTTTGGTCCATATGATAGGATTAAATCATTTGCAGAGGATAGGTGGTAGAGCTTACCTTTTGTACTTATAGTGAAATTTGAAATTTACCATGTTACTAGTATTCGTTTCTATCAATCTTGACATAAGCTTAATGTAGATTATAAATAGGTAGGAACGTGGGGTCTTTTGCCTTAATCCCTTACATCGCTTGAATACTTATATTAGTTCTCCATTTACTTAAATGTTAAATGAAGTGGTTGTGATACAAAGTTCGATCAACTTAATGAATTATGTTGGATATCCAAGAGCCTCCATTGCTTCCATAATGAATCCCCATCTAACAATATAAAAAGCTTTGTGTATGTCCATTTTCATTGTGAAGATCTTTATACTTTTATTTATATATAATATTTGATCAATTCCTTCAACAAGAATATATTGTCTCCTATACTCCTTTTTTTGAATAAAACATGGAATAATGATCAAGCTTAAGGTATTTTTCAATGTAGCAACTAACATCTTAGATATTATCTTATGAAACACATTGCAATATGATGTAAGCCTATAATAATGCAAGTTATGGGGATTAAACTTCTTTATAATGGGGAAAATATAATAATGCAAGTTGTAGGGATTAAACTTCTTTATAATGAGGAAAATGAATGTTCTATTTACTTACCTGAGCCTTTTACCCTTTAAGAGGAGTTCTAATATCGCCATTGAGATACAATCACCCATTAGATGCCTTTTATTTTGGAAGAATAGTGCATTGAACCTATCAGGTCCTAAAATCTTTGTAGGGTTTAGGCTATAAAGAAATTTTTGCTCTACTAAATGTCCTGGATAACAATTTTGCTTTCTCTTTACTAATTAAGCTATGTATAAAAGTTTTGAGTTCCTGTAAGGAAGAAACATAGTTAGTTGGTTTACCAATTTTATAAAATGGTTGATAATGATTCTCCACAACTCATATTGTGTAGCATATTTCTTCCATCAATGTTAGATAATGAATCTATCTTGTTGATATTCTTTTGGTACTACTATTGCCTACAACCAAATTAATACCAACTCTAGCAATGAAAATGTAGATAATGAAGAGTTAAGATCGTTCTTACGAGGAATTTTAACAGTAAAGATTATATGAGTTCAAAACTAAAACAAAGTGGGGAGGGGGTTTAGTTCACGAAAATTTAAGAATTTAAAGATGAGAAAAATCAAAATTTAAAAAAAATAATCAAATCTGGAAATTCAATAAACAAACCTTGGTTTCGGGTCACCAACGTTATCACACTAACATGAATCCTTGATATAAAATTTAGTCCATCAACAAACACTCATTGGGTGATGTTTTCTTTTAAGTTTAAATTAATAGAAACATGTATTCTAAACATTCTTATTAATCAACAACTTAGATACGATCTTAAGTTTAATTGATTAATATTTTTAAGAACTAAGAAACCAATGAACAAGACAACACATGTACAATATGCATTTAATCAAGTTAAACACCTTCTTAGGATTTCCAACTCTAATGTAAAGACAGTAATCCTAATTGCCACTTTTGATTAGTAAAACTAAAGGTCATATCTTACTAATCTAGCTATTAAACAGATTAATTCCTAGTTGTGCATCTAGAAATCAACCAATTTAATCATAAAATGCAATTCGGAAGATACTCAATATTCATCATTGAAACATACTTTATTTAGAAATCTCACACATACTAGATAATAACGTGGTTCCCTTCAACCAAGAAGAAAGACTTAGCTACCCCTAATGAAAATAAAAATCAATAAAGAAATAGCATTAAAGAAACTCTAGAGAAACTACTGCAGAAAAAATGAAAAACTTCCTATCCTGTCTGACAAGAACAGTAACGAAAATCTTCCTATATGCTCTTCGATCTCCTCCTTTTTTTGTGATCTTCAACAGATAATCTTTTTCCCATATTCAGGTTGTAGATCCCCATCTGTAAGGTAGCAATTTGATTCTCAAGATCATGAAAATCTTACGTGAATCAGATCTAAATTTAAAAACAGATTCCGCAGGCATTCTTTGTCCTTGCACATGCCCACGCTTAGTCAATTATTTTTTTTCCAGTCTAGAATTTCATATTATCTTTGCTTTCCTTGCATCTTTTTTATTTAATTTCATCTCTCAAGTGTTGAAAATCATCTGAGAATAATTAAGAAACAAATCCATCAATTTTGAATAATAATTTCAACACATTAAAGAGATTTATATACAAAATGAGCACAAAATGACAACTTAACAAATTCCCCCATACCAAACCTTTGCTCACCCTCGAGCAAACATACCAATCCACTACACTCTTTCAATTCTTCCTTCATAAGATTAAGTGCACATAGTCCATTAACTTGGGCTAGCAAGACTTAGGTTGCAACATACATCATAATCACTTTTCACCTATACAAATAATCAAAGTCAAAGTAAGACATCTTTGTTCAAAAGGCAAGTATGTAACCAAAGTAAATTCTTCTCACAGATTTCTCTCTTACACTTAAGTGTTTATGGTTAAAGTGTTTCTCTCAAATCTCCCTCTAACAGATTGCACTACCATAGGCTTACAAATTCACCAGTTATCATTCATTCGAATTATATGAGCTCATAGATCATAAGGACTTTACTATGGGTTATAATAGGGCTAGGTTCAAAGGTAAGGTAAAAATGGCAAGAGTTAATCACAAGCATTCGCAAAATACCAAGTAAAAGGGACACTCAAATTAAAATTCTGAGAGATAAACACACGAATATAAAAGATTACAACTACTCATTACTGACTAATACTACTATGCTTTATTCTTTCTCTTATTCTTTTCTTTCTTCTTTCTTTCTTTTTCCTTTCTTTTTTTACTTAGCTAGTGCTAAGAACAAGGGAGAACAATAAAAACAAGAGAAAATAATAGCAACATAATTTAACAAACACATTAGTAAAAGTATTTATAAAAATATCTCAAAACTCAATACAGAAAAAAAAAGTCCCAAAATCAAATGCTTACTCAGTACTTCATTCAACTTGTGATAGGGTAATGCTAATGGGGTTTTTGGGTTTCAGTGCAAGATGATTAATTGAAAAAAAAACAAGGTTAAAGGCTCAAAAGTGTTTGCAAAGGGAAAATAACTAGGTAGGTAATTTTTAATCTAAAGGATGAAAAAAAACAAAGAAAGCCTTAATCATTTCCATAAACCATATAGTCAAACAATTTCAATCTGGTTTAGTGCAAGTTCTGAAGGCAAGCCCGATTAGAGGAGCATCACACAATACAAAGAAATAGAATGACATAAAGATGATGTCATTTATAGCTCAAATCCATTCATAGGTTTAATTCAAGAATTCACCTTAATTCTACAAATTACCTAATCACTCAATTGTCAAAATTTTGACTAAGTATATAAGATCGATTATTGTAATCAATCCATATGATTCACTTTATACTCATATAGCCCAATTTAATTTCATGCATACACTCAGTCTCATCCAAACTAATACGATAAAGCTTCATGGATTAACACATAACACAAGTATGCAAAAACATAAAAAAGAATCAAAGAAAGGAAAGATCATACAGTCATACACATGAACTCCATATCCTTCCTCCATACCTAGAATGGGCATTGTTCTCAATGTCCAAAAACAATAAAAAACACAAAAGAGGGATGGGAACAAAAGTAATCCCCTAGATTGAAGATACCATATGCAGCTTTGAAATGAATGATTGCAGTTTTGAAAACACAGATAGCAGTGTTGAAGTGAAAGATTGCAGCTCCCTTTTCAAACTCCTACAAATAAAACAAACTAAAGAAAACAAGTAAAACACTCAAAGCAAACACTCAAAAGATATGCATAAAAGAGAAAAACACACAAAAGAAAGGGATACAGATGGGGTGCCTCCCATCAAGCGCTTATTTAAGGTCATAAGCTTGACCCTTGGCATATATACATCACTCCTTATCGAATGGATGCTTGAGCCCTAGCATGCTCAGACTCCACCAGGAGCTTAGAGCAACTTGCCTTGAAGTTGGCTCCTTATCAACACAATGCATCGAGGCTTCTTAGGAGTGGAACTTCATCGTTTTGCCTTTATACTTTAATGTCCACTTGTCTTTTCAAGCATCACCCTTCTCACACCAGGATGGTCTTCGTAATAATATCTCCAATGGGTGTGCATCCTGCTTGTCACCTTCAGTCTTCAGCTCGCTCACCCACAGCTCTCCTAAAAACTGCAATTCTTGCAACTCTTCCTATTATTCTTCTTCTTTTAATTGTAAACAACTAGGAAAATGGAATGAAATTCTGTTAGCGATAACATGCACTGCATCGTTTACATTAGGAGGTTGCACATCCTCCATCTTTTCTCAAACTATAACCTCTTCCTCTCCATCTTTTCTCAAACTATAACCTCTTCCTCTGCTAACTCCACTTGCTCTTCCTTTATTGCTTTTGGGTTCTCCAAATGATCTCCACTCTCTAAAGGAATGCATAACTCCTCAACATCACTCTTTTGTTGGCTAATAACACTTATTGACACTCGGGCTTCCATACTCCCTACCACATCCGCTAGGCGGCTCAATTGATCTTCCAAACTCTTCAAGCTATTCCTTGTTTCCTGCTAGAATTGAAGAATGCTCATCGTCAAACTCATTACGATCTCCTCCAAAGACATCTCATCAGTTTGTGGTGGTGATGGTGGAGGTGGAGGCTCTAACTGGAAGTAGTGCTGCTCTTGATAGTATCTTGATGGAGAAGCAAACCTATAATGTGTGTCATGCAAAATAAGACACGTACAAAAAGGATAACCCAAAAATGAGCAAACTTCACATATCTTAGCTTGTTGGTCATCCCTCAGTAATTGCACAGCTATGGATGTGAAATCCACCACTTGATTGTCAAATCTGGAAGTAGCAACATATGGAAACTCATCATCATAATAAGGATAATATCAAAAATCAAAATAAAAAGCATATTGATGGTGAACCATGCCACTAAAAGATCAAAAAATCAGAAAAAGTTGTGAAACTAAAACAAATAGAAGATAAGGTAACCAAGAGCAATGAAACCAAAAACAAAAACAAAAACATCACTATAAAAAAACCGTTAAGAAATTCCTCGACAATGATGCAAAAATTTGGTACTAATGTCGCCTGCAACTAAATGAATACTAACTCTAGCAATGAAAATGTAGTTAGTGAAGAGTTGAGATCATTCGCACGAGGAATTTTAACGGTAGAGATTATACGAGTTCAAAACTAAAACTAAGTGGGGGGTTTTAATTCACAAAAATTTGAGAATTTAAAGATGAAAAGTTGAAAATTAACAAAATTAATCAAATCTAGAAATTCAGTAAACAAACCTTGGTTTCGAGTCACCAACATTATCACAATAATTAATATGGAAACTTGATATAAAATTCATGTTAAGTCAAAATGACTTTATGATTAATGATTTTGATGAAAAACAAATAATAAAGCAAAATATTGAAAAGCAGACGAAGTACAAAAAACAGACGGAAG
>JANITX010000211.1:50942009-50958317 GCA_027564395.1 Erythroxylum ulei | reverse complement strand
ATACTAGTATGCATGAACAATCCTAATTAAGCCCAATCACCCTCATCCTATGCCAAAATTACTATTCTACCCTTCCGATCGAGGGTGGGATGTTACAGGTTATCTTCTCACGGTAAATGGGATTACACTATCAAAATTTATGTGTCCAAAGACACAAGATGAGAGGACTCACATGAGCTTGATTCCTTATGCTTCGACTATAGGATCAATCATGTACGCTATGTTATGTACCAAGCCCGATGTATCGTATGCTCTAAGTGTTACGAGTAGATACTAGTCGGACCCTGGTGAGGGTCATTAGGTGGCTGTCAAGAATATCCTTAAGTACTTAAGAAGATCTAAAGATGTATTCTTAGAGAAGGTGATCTTGTGGTAAGCGAGTATACTGATACCAGCTTCCAATCTGATAGGGATGACTCTAGATTCTAGTTTGGATACGCATTCACACTGAATGGTGGTGCAGTCAATTGGAAAAGTTCCAAATAAGAGAAGACTGCTGATTCGACGATAGAGGCGAAGTACATTGCAGCTTCAGAAGCGATAAAGGAAGCGGTTTGGATCAAGAAGATCATTATGGAACTTGATGTGGCTCCAAGCATCGCTGACCCAGTGTAGTTGTATTGTGACAACAACAGGGCTCTAGTGTAAGCAAAGGAACTAAGGTCTCATTAAAAGTCTAAACATGTACTCAGGCACTACTATTTGATTAGAGAGATCATTGGTAGAAATGATGTCAAGATAGAGAGAGTTCTTATCGATCATAATATAGTTGATCCGTTGACTAAGCCTACTTACGAAAAGAGTTTTGAGTCACATGTACATGCCTATGTATTAGATATCAAGGCGATTGGCTTTAGTGCGAGTGGGAGTTTGTTAGAGAAGTGCTCCAAAGGCAATCACCGTTAGCACTTATTATTCAAATCATTTTATGATTAATAAAGGCATTTTCCATTATTTTGATGTTCATATGTTTATAGATTTGATGTTGATCTTAAATTGATTTAATAAAGGCCTTGATACAAAACATAACATGCAGGAAATCATAATGAGATCATGATAATGAGATTCCTATCATGTGTAATTATGTTAGTATCTAAACTTTCCCTAGTTATAGGATTAATAAGATGGGATATCATTAATCCAGATAGACTAGCGCATGTTATACTCCTTGACTAGATCAAACAGTAGATCTCATAAGCTGTAGACATGAGTTATTTAGAGTTAACATGTGGATGCTTACTAAGGATAGTAAGTACATTGGATAGACCTACTATGAGATAAACATATGGATATTCTATTTCAGTGTCAATGATAGTCTCATCATAGCAATGGTGCAAATATCCTTTCACTTGAGGTGCTTAAGGATATCTCAGATACTGATCCTGTGCTTTGACTTCATTCATTGGTGCCTTTCAGGGGTTACTCATAGGTGGTGATTGGGTATAACATGACATATTTGGAAGTAATTGAGTAGCCAATAAAGGATTCACCACTCTTGATAGAAGGAGATGATACCTACAACCTCTTATCGGGGACATTACTCGGGAGTCTCTGACCAAAGCAGATATGTGTCATGAAGAGAGTCTTTAATAATACATAGAGTAATGAGATCCTCAAGACAAAATCTAACAACATTTGGACTAGATGTGACGTAGTTAATATAGTAGGAGTTGACACTTTGACCATACTCTAAACCAAGTGGGGTATAGATGGTGAAATGACGAATTCCATGGCAACATTGCGTATGGAAGGGTTCGTAGTCAAACTACTGACTTTTCGGTCAATTAGGGGTCATGATGTATTGCTAGATATCGCTCTTGACTTAGTTGAATTAAGTGTTAATTCAAGTGGCCAACAAAACTAGGAACCTAATGGGTCACACATATAGGAGATCCGAAGGATGCGTAAAATGGTCTTAAATGGTGATTCAAAATATGAGAGAGTGTTTTGGGATTGTATTGCGATGTGATCATGGTAGAAAATGTTGCATGGAATGGATTAGAAACAAGTGTTGTTGGCTTCCATTAATGCATGTTATTCACGGTCATTAACTTCCCATAACTTCTATTAATGCATGATATTTACGGTCATTAACTTCCCATAACTTCCATTAATGCATGCTATTCATGATCATTAACTTCCTATAACTTTCCATTAGTGATGGGAATTATGGAAGGCCAAATGGTGCAGAAAATGAGATTATTTTCGTGCATTATGTGTAAGACACAAGAAAAAAAGTTCTTTTTCTTACACACACACTTTTTCTCTCAAACTCTCTCAAGAGTTCTTATCTTTGCTAACACAAAGAAAGAATTCTAGCCATCTCCTAGTGAGTTTTCATCCTTCTATCTTCATGTGGACTTTCATTAGAGACGATTTGCATTATGGTTTACAACAACCCAATGCAGAGAAGATTAAAGAATGAAGGAGATCGTCAGAAAGGTATGTAAACATCTTACATTTCATGTTTCTATTTTTCTATATCTATATGCATGAATAGATCTAGTTTTTGAGGTTATGTTTTATTTCCACTGCGTATATTTGATATATATTATGTATGAGATGCATGATTGAAACCTAACACATCACTCCCCTTTCTCCCATATACCTTATGGAGAATAGTTCTTTCATCAAGGCACTTATCTCAACATTAAATGAGGCTGTGTACCTTTAGGAGACATTAGTAAGAAACTCCTTCGCTATATCTGTGTCCGGAAGTCCACTAAGCTATGGTCAAGTATGAATCTCTTAATAGTCATTAAATATAATCTGTTAGATCGATCTTAGGCTGCATAAGTTGCTTTATGAGCTCTCGAGCTTATGGATATAGGTAGAGATGGCCTATCCGTATATATGGCCATATCAATTTCAGCTATCTCCATTACATTCAATACATCTTCTATTCACTTTTGCATATTGAAACCAATCGGAGTTTCAATAATGACACTAATTTTGTTGACAAAAAATGTGACTGCATAATAAAAATGCAAAAATTAGCACAAATGCAAGATAACAGCGATACTTAAAGCCATTAAATAGTATTTGTACCGAGAATCTGATCACACATATTATGAAATACCTTTGGGCTGAATACATAATATATGTAATTAAACCTCCACATAGAAGCGATCAGAGTACAAATCATCAACTCTCATGACACTACCACCTTTGGGCGAATAGATCATGTAAGCAACGACTTTCCTCCATCTAATGCCTTTATACACATCTCAAAATCTTATGTAAGGCCAACATCTTTGGGCAAAATAACTAAACATAATACTAGAGGCATCCCTCAACATTCAAGCAGAACATTCAAAATATTGACTTAAAAAGCCACTTTGGTGACTACATCTTCATTAGTACTCAAAAGGTTCACAAACACAAGGGATACTTCTTTATGGGCATATGGTATATGATAATGTAATATCAATAAATGCAAAATCCGAATGCATAGTCTCATTGTCACACATTAGTGTTGAAAACATTCTTTAAAAACTTTATTTGAGACTTTCGTAGCGAAAAAATCTCATTAGAGCGATTATCAAGCATCACCAAACACTGAACCAATCACCAAAGACACGAGAACCTCATGTATTTCCCTTATAATAAGTTCACTGAAAAATGGCTTTAGAATGTCTTAATTCCTTTTCGGAGTGACTATTATATGATCCCGAACACTAAACATGAGACCCGAGAAATAAAAACTTGAAGTATCTCCTTCATTTGATGTCTAAAGCATGAAAATTCAATCAAAATCAACTTCAAAATGCCTTATTTCCTTTTATTCCAAAAAAATAGAAATTTTCACTTTATAAAATTTTCAGACCTGAAAACTGACTCAAACCACCTGGGGGCACCCTTACAGGAAATTTGAATTTTTTTTGCTTTTTTAGTTTACTGTAGCGATAACATCATTCGCTGACGTTAGTGCTTACTGTAGCCTTGACGTCACAAATGACGGCATCTACTGACGTCAAAGGAGCGTCGGCATGCACGTGGACAAAAGAGATGCGTGCCATTCACGTGCCATCTGCAATGCACCAACTGATCTTTATGGCACGTGTGGTGCATGCACCCTTATCGTCTGGTGCGTTCATTGCACGTGCTAACAAGTGGTGCATTTTTGTCCACCCACGTGTCACTAGGCACATGCATCCAACAGTTATCTCCCCCTTGCCGGAAAATGAAGATTTTCAGTGAGTTTCAGGTCAGATTTTCATGCTCTAAGGCTCTTTTTAGATCCACTTCTGAAGACTAAACACATTTTTCAGATCCACTTCTGAAGACTAAATATCTTCGTTTTTAACCACTTGATCACGTCACTACTCTGATACCACGTGTAACATATAACGAGACCTTGGTTACATATCTTAGATCGAACGTGAAAGGGAAATAAACTAAGAAATGTGAAAAATATTTGATTTCGGTTCCATAACTTCAAACAAGCTTTCCGAGGCTATAACGAGCGCGAATCCACCGCTATCTTCACAAAAACTGCTCATCGGGATGTGCTAAAACCTTTCTACAGTTTTCTTAAAACGTAAGCTCTCTTAACGGGTCAAAGAATCCTTATACTTACAAATGGCACGATCAATTACAGTGGACCTTAACCTTTATATATAACATCTATATCGGGTTTCCCTATCATAGGCTCGATATAGATCTGATTCACATTAATCAGGATCCATTTTTCTTCTAAATTTTGACCCATTAATTTAGATTATTTATTGAGTTACTTTATTATCTTTATTCTGATCAAATTATGTAACTTAAATAATAAGTGATTGAAAGACTGAAAAATGCAATTAAATGTTATCCAAATTTACAAAAATATGCAAGATATAATGCAACGCGGAAGAAACACCATTAAATAGTTAAGAACTATACGGGGGAGCAATTTAGACTGTCCGACTTTCCACTAAAATATTCTACCATCCAATGCAACTAGAATGTACTCATTTCAGTACTTCGGTGAATCAGGTAACTGGAGTTTAGATTCTCTATCCAGTTTTTATGTTGTCTTATTGTGTCTAGTGAATCTTAACCATTCATTTATGCGGGCTCCACATTTATTTATATGGAACTCATGCAGGACCCGCATAAATAAATAGCTGAGATTCGCTAGACACAATAAGATGACATAAAACTAAACAGAGGATCTTGTTCCAGGTAACCGGTGAGGCTCTCTTGTTTTGTAAGCTTTATCTTCTCTATACGGAATCTTTTGACAACTCTGGCCTTCTCTATAGGCTAAAACATGATTAGTTGTCCAACGTATCCAACAACACAGAGCAATGCCCGGTACTCTCAGTGCCCACCGAGGCTGCCTCGTTGTTTTCAAGCCTTAATAATATATCAAACACTATACTAGTCCTTATTCCATGGTTTGACTCGGTTTCACTTTGTAGCATGCGCAACTCTGTGCATTAATTTAAGTCCCAAAGCTAAACGCTAAATTAATTGTCCAAGATCTGGATTAAGAAAATCCTAAATCCCTCACAAGTTTTGCTTTTCCTATTTTTATATCAATTTTTTTATTAACGCCCCGTACGTTTGTCAAAATTAATATTTTAACAACAAAAAAAAGCTCCTTGTTCTGTGTTATCAAGTCAAATCCTCGGGCAGCCTGCAACAAGTCCGTAAGACTGTTAAAAAAAGCCTTGTATTCTATCGGAGAGAAACTGTACATGACAAAGGCGGTAGAAGAGTTCTATAATTAATATTATATCCTTAATTCTATGCCAATTGCCAGCCAACACAAAAAAAGCAGCAGCATTAGCCAAGTGCTAGAACACACAAAAGAACAATTGTTCCAAATATCAATGGAGAATAGTTGCAGTGTCTGTGTGACAGGAGGGTCTGGATATATTGGTTCCACACTTGTTAAGAAGCTGCTAGAGAAGGGTTACGTTGTACACGCTACGTTGAGAAACTTGGGTACCTCTTTCTCACCGATCTTAGTTTCTTTGCCAAATCTATGTTTGTACGGTGCTTAATACTTGTAGTTAAATTGCAGACGACGCGTCCAAAGTAGGGCTTCTCAAGTCTCTTCCCAACGCTGACACGAAACTGCATATGTTCCAAGCTGATATATACACTCCCCATGAGTTTGAGGCAGCGATTAAAGGGTGTGAATTTGTTTTCCATGTCGCTACTCCTATGCAACATGATCCCAATAGCACCACAGTTAGTACTTCTTTTATATATATATATAATTCTTGAATTTTTACGCTATTAAAATTATTCAGGCGCCAAGATTTTTAGTTGTTGAACTAAATGACAGTACAAGGACAGGATCGAGGCAACAGTAGCTGGGGTGAAGAGCATAGCTGATTGTTGCATCCGATCACAGAGCGTTAGGCGTCTCATCTACACAGCATCTGTGATGTCATGCTCACCTTTGAATGAACAAGGGACTTGCTACAAATCTTGCATAAATGAATCCTGTTGGACCCCGTTAAACCTATCCTTCACTTACGCTCAAGATTATTCTTTGGTATCTTTCCCATCGTATAATTAACTTTCTTTCAAAGTTTAAAGTCATAAGCCTTTCTTATTGTTATACTATTCCCCACAGGAGTATACGATAGCAAAGACATTGGCAGAGAAGGAAGTTTTGACGTATAACGATATTGAAGGTACTAAACTGGAAGTGGTTGCTCTTGCTTGTGGTCTAGTAGGAGGGCATAGTAGTACTGTTATGTTCTCCGTACCTTTGAGTACGTACGTTATCTTTTCACAGCTCTCAGGCGACCCATTCGTATTTGAAGCATTAAGATTTCTTCAAGAACTTCTGGGTTCGGTACCTCTTGTGCACATCCACGACGTTTGTGAAGCCCATATCTTTTCCATGGAAAGACCATCAATGAAGGGTAGATTCTTATGTACCTCTGTCAATCCAACAGTCAGAGAAATGTCGATTTACTATGAGGAAAATCACAGAGATTTCAAGTTAAATGACAAGTAAGAATCCCTTACATAAACTTTTATGCATTCGTTGCTTGTGCAGACAGTGATGAAGATTTGAATCTGCAGCTTCGAGCTTTGAAAATAAATTACTCGTGTGATCTAAGTTAGAACTACTGTAAACTTTTAATACTTGCTTAGAAATGCAAACGAGGAAACATGAAAACGATTTTGAGATATCATTTCTTGATATGATGATTAGACATAATCTTTTGCTTCAATTTTTTAAAATTTATAATCTTGTCAACATTTGATTTGGCTACCTAATTGCTTGTTTTATATATGAAAATGTTGACACACAAACATTAACTATGATGGATCAGATAGCCATATTTAGTTGCCTTCTTCACATATATAGAAAATCATTTTTGATAAACCTCATAGATGACAACATGCGTACTGTTGCTGAAATGAATGAATGTGATGTGTTGCTTTTTTCTTTTCAATATTGGTCATAATCCATCAATTATAGAGTAATATATACAATTCCTTTTTTCTAAATCTTGTTCAATTATATATCCAATTTTCCACGAGAAGTTTATATTTGATGCCTATCTTTTTATAATTACGCGAACAGAAATATATATATCTTTCATTTTTATTTTGCAATGTAAACAAATCCACTTAATTAGCTTACTCATCACTATCTTTCATTTTCTTCAATTTAATTTATTATTCTGTAACACAATTGATTGGTGTTGAAAGAAGAAAAAACGTTATAAAATTGGATTTCCCCCAGTAATCTTTGATTATCCATAAAATTAAACTGATGGTTATCAATATATATATTATATGTATATGCATGATGGTACTAGTTCATATCAACAACTGAAATTTATACCTGCAGATTTATTGGAGAAGCAGATCAGAAAGGACTGATATGTGATAATGGGAAGTTAGTGGAGATGGGGTTCAAGTATAGATATGGCATGAGCAAGATCATCGATGAGAGTGTGGAATGGGGAAAGCGGTTCGGAGCTCTACCTGGACAACACCAACAAAAAGATTAGTTGGCATGTATTAATCTCATTTCCGATGAATGCCTATGTTGTATTAAATTAATATTGATATTAAAAACATAAATTTACTTATATTTTGAAAAATACAAGTTTTCTTGATTAATTTCAAATTAAAATATTTATTTTAATTGCATGAAATCATCAATGCAATAAATATTATTTATTGATTTGAAATTACAGTACTTATTTTGATTGTATGAAACCATTTTTAGCACTTTGCATATAGGAATTGTTTTTGAAAAAAGACATGAAACGAGTTTAAGGCATGAAAAAAGTTACTATTCTCAAGAGCTTATTCTACCTTACAAGTATAGATTGACAATGACTCTCTAAGTTTCAGTAAGCTCTTCTTCTATCGAAAGAAGCAGTAATAGTAGATAAAGTTTTAATCCAACAAATTTTGTTTTCAAAGAGGAGGAAAAAAGTAAAGATAAGATATCTATGCTTTCATCAATTCTGGATACTGACATTAGGATGATAAACTATAGATTATAACGTTAAGATAAAATCTGAGTCAACTATAAACATGTTTTCTTGATAAGTGTAGAATAAATTTAGAATAAACAAGACATGAGTTTATTTAAATAAGATAGATTTTTAAAATAACAAACCAATTTAGCAATAACCCCCAAATTATTTCAAACGAATCTGGTGTCCTATGAACTACGAACCAAAGAATAGCGTGCTATGGACTATGAACTAGAGAGTAGACTTAATAAGTTGTAACATATAGAACTACTGGTGAAACTTTAAGTTTCTGTGATCCAACATCCTGTATTGTAAATTATACATCTTATTAGTCATTTTACATCCACATCATATCTATTATTCATTTTATGTTTGTGATAATAGGTCAAGCATATGCCTAATTATTCATGAGTGCTCTAGAGATTAGCCAAATTCTCATAGGAACAGCCCCATTCCACACTTATATAGATGATCCCATTAAGTGTATACTACAATGAAATACACCACCTATAGGGATATGGAATTCATTTAGAGCTTACCTATCCTCACTTAAGTTGCAGTTTAACACTAATTACAAATCATAGAAGGGACATAAATATTTAGCAGAGCCTTTTAAAATCAATCAATCACTTCGTTTTTACCTATATAAATCTATTTCATGGGATCGCCAATCATATAGGTTAAGTTACCATCTTCAATGATATCTTGTATTGGTTTTAGTCCCATTCTCTTTAATGTTTCAAATATTTGTTTCTTTCCTAATGGTTTAATCAGAGGATTGACCAAATTTATTTTTGACTTTACATAATTAGTGGATATCGTTCCTTCTTTAAGCAACTACTCTAACACTTTATGTCTCAAATGAGTGTGTCTTTCAATCAAAATGAATAGCAACAGAAGGTGTTGGTTGTATTCCTAAAGGAATATTTGATAAGAAGTTTCTTAAACATTCAGCCTCATTTTCAGCCAACTCTAGGGTCATAAATTATGATTCCATTGTCGATTTAGCAATAATAGTCTATTTAACTGACTTCCAAGTTATTACACCTTTATAAGGAGTAAATATATATCTACTAGTAGATTTTATCTTATTTGAATCAAAGATCCAACTAGTATCACTGTACGCTTCCAATATAATAGGAAATCCACTACACAAAATACCATAATTCATGGTACCTTTCAAATATTTCATTAGCTTGACTAAAATATCCTAATGATCACAGTTGGGATTATGAGTATACCTACTCAGTCTATATACAACATAAGCTATATCAAATTATGTAAAGTTTACTAAATGCATCAGACTCCTAATAATCTAAGCATACTCAGGCTAAGCCACATGATCACTTTTATATTTAACCAAATAAGTATTTGCATCATAAAGAGTACAAATTGGTTTCACATAAAAAATATAACATTATACCAGATTTATTCTTTATGATTTTAACACCCAAAATAACACTTGCTTCCCTTATATCTTTATTATCAAAATATAAAGCCAAGAAATTTTTACAACTATATACAACATTAATATCAGTACCATAAATATAAGATAATGATCACACATTCTCCAATCATAACTTTATTATACCCTCATTTATCCACTTCAATAAAAGAGAAACTTTTATCTAATAGAACTTGATCAAACTTCTCAGGTCACTACTTAGGAGCTTGTTTAAGATCATACAAAAATTATCGCATTCTACTAACTTTTTTTTCAAACTCAGATGAAACATAACCTTTAGTTCTACCATGTAAATTTCTTCATTTAAATCAACAGTCAAATGCAATTTTGAAATCTATTTGATAAGTAAATAAATAATGGATAGAAGATAAAACAATCAAAATATGAAATGATGATATTTTAGTTACAGGTGCATAAGTATCAAAATAATCAATATTATGTTTTTGAATAAAACCTTTAGTAACCAGATGAGCTTTATAATATCAATAAAACCATTAGGTTTATATTTCCTTTTAAAAATTCATTTACAACTAATAGTTTTTACACTTGATGGTAAATCTACCAAATTATAAGTCATGTATAATAGAGTAAATTTCATTTTTAATGGCTTCTTTCAAAAACGGTTCATCAAAAGATGAAATTTCATTGAAAATGATAAAAGGTCATCTTTAAAACGATAAGTTTAAAAATCATTTCCAAAGGATAATTCTTTTCTTGGTCTTTTTCTCCTCCTGAACAACTCTTTGGAGTTTTCATGATCAATATTGAAAGTGCGAACACCAGAAGTTTTTGTTGAATGCAAAACCAATTCACTAGTTTTATACTCAAAATCGCAAGTATATGGGGTGTAACTTGTAGTAAAGAACAAATATCGATCCCTCAAAGATTGTGTTTAGATGTTATGCTTTTTTTGAGAACCATTTTTAATAAATATAAACTGAAAAATTAAACTAAATCAAAAAACTAACAATGAACAAATGATAAAGCAAAAGCGTAGAAACATAGAATTCAAGATTTAACAATTAGAGATCACTTTTTCTCTATCTTATCTCCCTCCTACCTTGTTAATTGAATTGTGCCTCACCTAAGATGTCCTAATATATTAACCACCCTCTCTCAAGGTGTAATAAATTGTCCCTAGCCAAATTAAATGGAAATGATTAAGCAATCTATCAATCTATAGAATCAATCTACCAATTCAACTAGTTATGAAGTTATCCTATAGGTAATCAACTAATTAGCCAAGATTTGTCCCTAGCTAATTAATTAACTTGATGAATTTAAGTCTATAGAGTGCTAATTCTCATTGTACATCCCTACACAATTTACCCAGCTCAAATTCTCAATATATTGCAAGGTATAAGCTTAACATTCATCAAAAGCATCATTCATTCAAATAAACAAAGTAGGAGTTCAATAAGTAGTTCAAAAGTAATCTCTACAAATAACTCAACCACTCATAATATCATTAACATCCCCGACAACCAAAAAATCCATAACAAAGATGCTAGAAGAGAAAAACGAAATAAGAACTAGATGAAGCAAGCTCCTCCTCTTCTTTGCCCAAATTTGGAAAATCTAGCCAATTTGGAATGGAAATCTTAATTCTCTACCTCTTTCTAGGCTCTAAATCTGTTTTGTAGCTCAAGGAGGCAAGTTCTCACAACTCATGCTTCGAACTTAGGGATTTGTGCCCTTATCATCATCATCATACCCCAAGGTCCCGTAGTGAAGCAGGATCTGAGGAGGTCTGATAATATGCAACCTTACCCTTATATAGTAGAGAGGCTATTTCCGGTAGACCTACATACAGATGTGACAGGATAATAGTGATGCAGGTTAAAAGAATAAATAGGTAAAAAATTGGCACTATATATATATATATATATACTTGATGGTGACTATTTCTGCTAGTACCTTACGCCCCTGTAAAGACCGGCTTTTTTCATTGTTAGTTGCAATAGGAGGCTTCACTGAACAACCCTGAAGATACGACAATCCTATGATTTGATACGTCCATCGCGGGAATCTTTCCCCCTACAACTGACCTAAAGAAAAAATGATGATGGTCCGACAACCTTGCCTAAAACTCACAACTCGCAAAAGCATAAATGAAATTGGGTTAGACTTCCTATGTGGTAAGGATGAGGGGCGAGGACTCTAAAGTGTGTTGTTTACCCTTATCCTATAATGTCAGACTTTCCTAATTCTAGCCACTGCCTCAATGAGGGCTAACTCTGACATATCTTTCATAATCACTTCTCTCCAATTCTTATAAGGCCTCCCTTTTCTCCTCTTGTAGCCCCTAAGGTTTATTTTCTCACAACGTCGTACTGGAGCACCAGAGGGCATCCTACGCACATGCCCAAACTACCTAAACCTTTTCTCTCTCAACTTGTCAGCAATACTAGCCACCTGTAGTCTATCTCTCACTGCCCTATTTCGTACCCTATTTCTTTTAGTAATGTCAGACATCCACCTAAGCATACGCATTTCTGCTACCAACAACTGTCGCATATGTCTACGTTTAGTAGGCCAGTACTCTGCACTATATAACATGGTTGGTCGAATCACCATTTTATAGAACTTCCATTTGAGTTTTAAAGATGCACTCTGCTATTTGACCCACCCAGATCTAATACGATGCACTATATCGTTATTGATACTACCATCTCTCTGAATGATCGATCAGAGGTATTTAAAACTTGATTTATATGGTATTATGTCAGTATCAATTGCTACCGCCATCTCTTGTACTATCTGGATACCCAAAAAGTTGCATTCTAAATACTCCGTCTTAGACCTGCTCATTTTAATACCTTTTGATTCTAACGCTTCTCTCCAACGTTCTAACTTGGCATTGACCCCCTCCTTGGTCTCATCCACCAAGACAATATCGTCAGCAAATAGCATATTCTAAGGTACCACTCCTTGAATATGTTTAGTAAGTTCATCTAATACTAATGTGAACAAAAAAGGGTTTAAAGTTGAGCCTTGGTGTAGTCCCACACCAATAGAGAATGCTTCCGCGCTGTCTCCTATCATCCTTATATTAGTTAATGCTCCTTCATACATATCCCGAATCACTCTGATATAAGTCCTAGGAATGCCCTTTGCCTCCAAACACCTCCATATGAGATCTCTCGGAACCCTATCATACGCCTTCTCCAAATCTACAAAAACTATATGCAAATCCCTTTTTCGTTCCCTTTAACATCCCATCAGTCTCTGAAGTAGATGTATTGTTTCTGTCGTGGACCTATCAGGCATAAATCTGAGTTGGTTGTTCGATATAAAAGCAACTCTCCAGATTCTCTTTTCAATTTTCTTCTCCCACAACTTCATGGTATGACTTAATAATTTGATGCCTTGATAGTTGTGACATTGTTGGATGTCTCCTTTGGCCTTGTATAAGGGAATTAACCTACTCAATCTCCATTCATCCGGCATCTTGACTGACTCAGGGATCACATTAAAGAGCTGAACTAACCACTTAATACCGACAACTCCTATTCACTTCTATTACTCTATAGGGATCTCATCTGGCCCTATGGCCCGTTTGCTCCCCATCTCCCTCAAAACTTTTGTAATTTCTCCCCTTGTGAACCTCCCCTATGAGTACCCGTTTAGAAATTGTCCTGACATGGGGGGTTTCCCTAACTATATGTTAACCAATTTGTCTTTGTTATAAAGGCCATAAAAGTATCTTTGCCACCTCCATTTGATGGGTTGGGCCTTTGTGAGTACCTGTCCTGCTTCGTCACGTATATAGTAGACTTAGTTGAAATCCTTCGTCTCACGTGCCTTATCTTTTGCTATCTTGAAAATTCTTTGTGCTCCTTTGACCGTATCGAAATCCCTATACATATTCTCGTAGGCTTCTCCTTTAGCCACTGAGATAGTCTTCTTTGCCTTCTGTTTTGCCAGTCTATACCTTACTCTATTAGTTACCAGCTCTTCCTTTATTGCACTTGCCAACAGATCTTTAAAAGCTCTCTTTTTTGCCTTTACCGTCCTCTGGACCTTGTCCGACCACCACTAGGATTCCATCTGCCCCTTGTCTTTTAGATACCCCTAGGAGTTTTGTAGCGGTCTCTCTCACTATGGGGGCAACTTCCTACCACATCCAATTAGCATCCCCACTCATAGCCCATGTTATATTATACCTACCTTGAGTCCTAAAATGTTCCACCATGTCCCCTTTTAGTCTCCACCATCTGATTTTGCAGAAACGCTCGGTAAATTGATACGTCCTTCATCTCTTAATCTCTAGATCCAAATCTAACAATTTGTGTTGGGTTGATAGGCATGCGGCCGAGAGTACTTTGCAATCCTTGCACCATGATCTGGCTCTTGTCCTGACAAGGAGATAATTAATTTGCGTCTTAGTTGTGTTACTTTGAAACGTCACCAAGTGCGCTTTGTTTTTCTTAAAAAAGTAATTTATTACTAACTCATATGCTATGACCATGTTTAATAAATCAACCCTACTATCATTTCTAATGCCGTATCCGAATCCCTCATGAGTTCCTGTATATCCGTCTGAATCCACCCTTATATGCCCATTAAAATCCCCACCTAGGGTGATCTGCTCAGTATAAGAGATTTGTTGAAGCACCCCATTCAGCGCCTCCTAGAACGTACATTTTTGTTGTCCGTCTACGCCAGCTTGAGGTGTATAAGCTCACACTACATTAAGAACCACACTACTTGAAATAATTTTTGCCACCATTATCCTATCATTGACCTTTGTGATCCCCACTACTCTGTTCATAAGTCCCTTTTGTACTAAGATACCTATCCCATTTTGCTTCCACACACTACCCGAGTACCATAATTTGAAACCCCTATCTCCTTTGCGTTAGCTCCTACCCACTTAGTCTCCTAAATGCATGTTATTTGTATCCTATACTTGTCTAAAATCTCTACCAATTCTAAGGACTTTCCCGTGATGGTCCCCACGTTCCAAGAGCCTGTCCTTATTACATCATCTCTGTCTTTATTCCTGCGAGTTGCGCGTATCGACCCGCTTGCACTGAATCCATTCGCTTAATCTGAAGGCATCCCGCCGAACCGGTACCTCTTACGTTTCCCACAAGTGCTATCCTAAGAAATCCTTAAAAGCTAAAACTAATAGAACCCCACCACAAAATTAATAAAGTAAGAATAATATATAATAATTATAATAAATAATAAAGAAAATACTAAAATTAAAATATAATAATAATAATAATAAACTACTACTAATAAAAAGCTCAATAATAATAATAATAGAACTACTACTAATAAGGAAAAAAATACTACTACTACTACTACTACTACTACTACTACTACTACTAATAATAATAATAATAATAATGATGATGATGATGATGATGATGATGATGATGAGGATGATGATGATGATGATAATAATAATAATACTAGTAGTAGTAGTAGTAGTAGTGGTGGTAGTAGTAGTAGTGGTAGTAGTAGTAGTGGTAGTAGTCGTAGTGGTAGTAGTAGTAGTAGTAGTAGTAGTAGTAGTAGTAGTGGTAGTAGTAGTAGTCGTAGTAGTAGTAGTATGTGAAAGTTTACTCGTCAGGTTACTCGTCAAGTTGGTAACGAGTCTTACAGCAGACTTGTCAGGATGCTCGAGAAAGTTTACTCGTCAGGTTACTCGTTAAGTTGGTAACGAGTCTTACAGCAGACTTGTCAGCAGATATGTGATATGCTAGTGAGTTTACATTTATCGGTTACATTGCTAGTAACCACGCATCATCGTCTCCAACAAACGAGTTGTTCATTAGCCTAACTGAGCTGCACCCGTTACACACTGCGCTTGGTTGAGTAAAAGAGAGCTTCACTCATTACCCATCATCAGGAGTAATGTTCATTGCACACCTCCACCGACTGATAATGCAGATTCCCTTTCGACGGCCAAAGGCATGCAGTTTGTCCTACCTAACATCAATGCAGAAGTTGTAAAATGTAACACCCTACTCCCGCGTGACCTGAACTCGACATCGTTGGTGATATCCGAGTCCATGCCCCGCGAGGGTGACATGCTACATCAGTCAGTCGAAACTCAGTATAAAATTTTCTTTTATAAAAGCCATTCATACGAGCGGAAAACGGTAGACGAGTTGAACCCACGTTACAAGGAAGTATTGCAATTATTTCAAACAGTCAACAATAATTTACAATAACCATTTAATGTACAAAAATAACATAACCACATTGGGCCCATCATAAACACAACGCATCATTTTACAAAGGTTGCGAAATACAAATCTATGAGACACGAATGCAGACGCGAACTGATTCCTGTAGGAAAATCCCGGTGTGTGCATCACATACACACGGTGCGGAAAAACAAAAATTTTTGTTCCGGGACCTTCCCGAAAGCCA
>JANITX010000211.1:50907232-50921192 GCA_027564395.1 Erythroxylum ulei | reverse complement strand
ATTGAACTATATATTCCGCAACTGTTGTATAAATGTGTATTTTTGAAATGACTAAAGTGTTTGTTATTGTGAAAGGGTCCAATTGGCCATATGGGAATTTTGTAAATTCCATTGTATGACAGAAAAGGGCTTATGCCCTATTTGACTGAAAAGGGCTTATGCGCTATTATGAAGTGGATGTGAACGTCTGATCCAGATGATGAAGTTCCTATGAAATCATTAAACCTCCAATAAACTTCCTTATCAAAGACTTCTCTACTATTGAAATCAAGGAGATTTTCCTTAATATGGGTTAGATAAAGGGTTAGGACCTAATGGTTTTAACATCAGGCTTTTCTAGAACATCAAGACACTACAAGAGCCCTATTTGCTTATACTAAGGTCCTTTTAAAGCATTGGAGACAATATCCTAATAGTATATGAGCTATTTGAGAACTATCACAAGAGGAAGTAGGTAAGGTTGTGCTTTGAAAGTTGATTATAGCAAAGTCTTTAATTCCTTAAATTGGAGTCTTTTCAGTTTATTGGAGGTTTAATGATTTCATAGGAACTTCATCATCTGGATCAGACAATGTTCACATCCACTTCATACTCAATTATGTTTAATGGAGAACCAACTCCATCATTCAATGTTAAGAAGATGCTAAGGTAAGGAAACCTCTTGTTTCCTTACCTATTCACCATGAATATGGAGCTCTTATAACAATAATAGCTCTAGACATCTCTAAAGATCCCATATTCAAATACCATTATAAATGCAATAAGATTGGCATATATAACAAAAGGAATTGGTGAAAGTTCTTCACTAAATCCTTCAATCAATTTAGGGAACTATCAGGGCTAATCTCTGATAGAATGCCAATGAATCCTAAAGTACCATCACTGATTTGCAATGGTGAATGGAAGGGAAATTTCAAAGGCTTTTACTCTCTAGTGGAACACTTATCTCAATTGAATGATGTGAGGATCGAAGATGATATTACTTAGACTCTCAATCTAAATGGTGAATACTCTAACAAGTCTTGTCATCAATTGTTCTCCTACAACTTTATTTAAGTTACTTGGTGTAATCTTTTATAGAGCAATACTTTAAATCCTAGAGCCTCATTCATCCCTTACTTGCGATTAAAAACAAGCTCAAGACTAAAAATTAATGGCATGAAAATGGAGATGAAATAGTATACTATATGAAATTGCAGTGGAGGATAGAGATCATCTTTTCTTTATTTACAAATTCTCCAAAGCAGTATAGAGTAGGATTTTGCATATGTTACTAGATAATAGTAGCAGGTATGATCGGGAACAATCTTTGATCTGCGTTATTCAAAACTCAAAATCCGGGAAGACTAATGCAACTCTTTATAAAGTACCTTTCACTATCGCTATATACACCATCTAGAAGGAAAGAAACAGTAGAAGATTCCCATAAGTGAAAGAAGGGAAACACTAACTTGCAAACATAATTGATAATTGGATTAAAGCTGCCATCTATGCTAAAAATGCACAGCACACTCTTTCAACCGATATGAAGAGTAGATATGAACTATAGTTCAGCTCAATACTTTCCTCTATGATTGTCTTTTTTAATGTTTTGTAACCCGTAGAATCTTCAGTGATTTTGTAAATTGAATGAAGGCCATTAACCTAGAACTTATTGTAATGTTGCTATAGCTTTGCCTATAATGAATACAACATTCATTTTTTAAAAAAATCAAGGCAAAGCTATAATTCCTAAAAAAATTAGCTTCTTTATTTCAACATCTTGTTATGTAGTAAAGGAGCTAAGGTAAGGAGACCTCTTGTCCCTTTACCTATTCACCATGAGTATGGAGGTTCTCACAAGAATAATGGCTTTAAACATCTATAAAGAATCCATGTCAAAATACCATTAAAAATGTGATAAGCTTGGAATTTATAATCTTTATTTTTATTTGTTATTACTTTTTAGAGATAAAAGGAATTAATAAAGTTCTTCACTAAATCTTTGAATAAATTAAACGAGTTATCAATGCTAAGCTACAATTTCTTAAAAGGTAGCTTCTTTATCTCAACAACTCATAACATAGCAGAGGGGTACTTTGTATCACTAATGGATTCAAACATGAGCAACTACTTTCAAGTACCTAAGAATTCCAATTACTAGAATGAGGTTCTCCTACTCATATTGTAAGCCCCTTATTGATTTTATCCAAAAACGTCTTAGTGGTTAGTGTTACGTGATTATTTTTTATGGAGGAAGATTGTAATTAATCAATTCCATACTAAGCAATCACCATAAATATTAAAGTATATATTTAGCTATCTCTAAAGCAATAATCAAGACCATAAAGAGGATGATGAGCAAGTTTATATGGCTAGGTAAAGAGGATAAACCAATGATGGCAACGGTAAAGTGGTCAAATTTATATGTGCTAAAGGAGAATGGAGGCTTAAGGATCAATTCCAATAGATTCATGAATAAAATGCTCCTCTTAAAGAGGATTTGGAAGATATGTATAGACAGGTGAAATGGATACTTTACACTTCTTAGAAAGATATAACATATGGACTATTAAACCCAAAGCTAGGACCTTTTCGACCTTAAGATAGACGTTGCAACTAAGGGACTTGGTAAGCCATGTCTTCAAATACAATATGACAATAGTAAAGGAACTTATTTATAGTTTGATAATTGGCATGACCTAGCTCCACTTTACAAGCTCTAAGATTCCAATGTTCTTAAAGCTAGCATTTCTGTCAATTCCAAGGTTTAAATAACCATAAAGAAGGATAGATGGAGATGATCATTTCATGTATCTAGTGGCTTTGAAGCAGTTAAGAACAACCTCTTTAGCTACTTCCTTAACCTCGATATGGAGGATACATTAATATAAATTAATCATAGTAAATGAAATTCAAAAACAGATCTTATAAGGATATCCTAGTGTGAACCCGAGATAAGGTTACTTCGCATAAATTAGTATGGAACCATAACAGGATCCCCCATACATCATTCATCCTATGGTTAATAATTAGAGGCAAATTGGGCAATGAGGATATCTTAAGGTTTCCTCAAGCTAATCCTTCATGCATACTCTATAATGATGAACTTAAGTCCATAGATCATTTATTTTTCAACAGTAGATCGTCTCAACTTTGGACTATGATTCAATCCCTATGCAATTTGAATAGTCACTATAACCAATGACAAAACATAATTAAGTAGGATTTTAGAATTAAAAGCTTCACCAAAAAGGATGCCAACTTATTCAAATTGGCTTTTGGGAACCTTGTTTATATAATTTGGTTAGAGAGGAACCAAAGGATACATAGCAATATATAAGTTAGTGAAGAATTCATTTCCCAAAGACTAGTAGGAAGGATAATTTCATTGGTGCAAGGTATAACCTCAAGATTGAGCCACAACTTGGCATAAAAGTGAAATCTTTAAGAAGAAACTTGAAAATGGAATAGGAAAGTAAAGATGTTAAATCCTAGGTTGGATACCGAAACCATAACTTTTTCTTAGCTAGTTGCTATTAATGTCGTCCTCGTGCTAGTGAGTTATTGCTTCATATATGTCTTATAAAGCCATGTAACCGATGCCAGAGTGATGCTAACACCAATATTGGTAAGTTTTGACTTTGTTAGGCTTGCTCTAAATGCCTTTCTAGCATTGATATTGCTCTAGCCATACTATTCCTATTAGAAATCTTTGATACATTTTAATTTCTAAAAAAATGATTGCTTTTTGAATGAAAAATTATCTAGTTTGACTCAGGCAGATTTCTAATCCAATATATAGTAAAGTAAATCTGTTTCTTATAATACTTACTATTTAAACTTCTGTTCTTAGAAGATAAAAAGTAAATTTTCTTAATTTTTAAAATTTAATATACTTTAAATTTTGTTATATGTCTAGTTTAATGAATATCTAACTCATGGATGGCATCTTATTAATCACATATAAAATTGGCTCACATTTTGTATAGTTTACATAATCAACTATAATGATATTCAACTTTTCCTCTTAAATCTATGAATCCATCTTTATTTTATAAGCCATATTCTTATATAAATTTAATAAGCCTATTTTAGATAGTTCATAATACGATTTCACTTCCATCAACATTTTTAGTATGATAGTTGATATATAGTTCGTTACAATTATAATTTGAACAAAATCATTAATCATATACAAGTAATGGCATTTTCTCTTCTTAATTATGATAAAAAGTCAATTAACATTACATTTTATTGGTTGTATTCCAAAAATAGATCAAAAATTGACATAAACATGAGAATTCCACTAAATAGTTATATGTGTGTGTCTGCAATTAGTAAGCAATATACAAGAGAGTGGCTTTAGAACCTACATTGTTAATAAGTAGAATTTTCCCTCATCATCATGGCATCTATACAATGCCAAATATCATCTAAAGAAGATTGCAAAAAAAATCCAATACGATAATCATGTTAAATCCCAATCCAATATAATTTCAAAAGGGCTTCTATAGCCACCTTAATGGTCCTTGTCATTATCAAATGTTTAAATTCCTAACTCCCTATAAGAATAATTCCTAAACACATAACCATAAATCAAATAAGTAAATGGAGTGATATGGAAAAAAGAAGATTCCATAAGTGTGATATGGGAAAAACCATATAGGCTTATAAATGGCACATATAGATTCTATAGTAAATTATAGGAACAAGGCAACATCTTATTCCATGACTTTGCATGGTAATAAGAGTGTAAAATCTTATCTTTTCCTCATTTAATATTTAGTCTTTTCAACTAATATTATGCATAAACATACTCACTATTCTTTTATTTTTATTTAGGATGCGAATAGAAGTGTTAAGAGTAAAATGTAGATAATTGCACAATACCATATAATTTCAACAATGCTTCTTAAATTGGGCATAACTATATCACCTAAGTTTCGAATAAGATGAATTCAAAATGCTATAGAAATCTTAGAATAAGGTTTAGTGCATTCATGTTTTGAGCTTTAAGCGATACTAGTTGAACATAGTCCCATACATAAGCATGTTGCAGCTTGTGTTTTTCTCTAGATAGAGGAAGTTAACAAGGAAGTCAAACATGGATTCATAAACAAGTGTTTGGTAGGCCATGTACTTATCTGGAATTAAAGATTGAAGATACAATATAAAACATAAGCATGTCAAAGCATATATCACTTCGAGATGAAGTTACAGTGTTGGAAATGCACTCTTAAACACGAGCACGTTAGAGTTTATGTTGAAGTCTAAATAAGGAATTCAAGTCAAAGCGAGGAACATAACCTAGAACATGAGCAAATTCTTTATTGTGTTTGCTATAAAAAATGTAAACCATATTTAAAGAGCCCCACAACTCTTATTTGATAATTAGTTTTTTAAGTTTTTAAATTAAGTTTTGCTATATTTTAGGGTAAAGAATTGCCTCTCTCTCTCTGTTATTCTCTTTTCTTAGCCAAGGTCCCGTGTGACTAAACCTCTACACTTGGTCAAAGGAAATTGAAACCTTAGGATGTATTAAATCATGAAATTTGACTTGTTTTTATTATTCAATTTATATTTTAAGTATGAAATGTTCTTTTATGTTTATATTCCATGATTGTTTCATGTAATTACAAACATGTACAGTAGTTTGTTATTTGTTACAATTTATTACTAGATTGGAGATTTTGTAATTATTTAATCACTCTAATCTATCAAGCTACTAGGTTTAATAGATTGCTATGCTAAACTTTTAGATCTTAATAAGGACAATCAATTGAATTAAATGCAATTGCTTATGTTTATATTATTTTGTTTCATCAACCTTTTTAATTCTTAAAGCCACTACTAGGCTAAATCTTTAATTATTTACTTAGGTTGTTTAATAGTTAAGGCTAATTGGATTACATTCTTTCTAATCAACTATCACTAAAGAGAGATAAGAAAATAGTTCTAATGGTGAATATTCAATGTGTAAATTTATTTATAATTGTATCAATGATTGATATATAATTTTGTTTTGTTTTGTTTTTTTATTTTTATTAGTGAATTATCTTTATCTACTTAATGATATATGCCTACTACTCAATCTTCTAATCAAGGTTATTTGCATTTTAATTTGTAAATAGAAAGAATCTTGGACATGTTAAAGAAGGAAGCTAGACAAAAATTGTAATAGGAGAATTCAACTTTGGTTTCTTATTTGTTAGCGATTCAAAGTTAGAAGAGGAAAAAGTTATGGTTGAATATCAAACTTTGAAGGAGCTTGCTGCTTCTACTTTTCAACTAATAACTACGCTGCATAACATTTCTTAATTCAGAGGCTAATACTGCTTTTAAATTAAAATTTGGAATAATAAATCTCTTACCTACTTTTCATGGTCATATAAGTGAAGATCCCTATAAGTATTAATGAAATTTCATGTGGTATACACAAGTATGAAACCCACAACGGTAACAAAAGAACAAATTAAGATAAAAGCCTTTACATTTTCATTGAAAGAAGAAATAAAAAAATTGGCTCTGTTACTTACCTTATAAGAGAATTGTCATATAGGATGACATAAGGAGGCAATTTGTAAAGAGGTATTTTTTTAACTTCAAGAAAACAAATATTCAAAAGAAAATTTATGGTCTAAGGGAGCACAATATAGTGTCCTTATATGAGTATTTGGAACGTTTAATGAAATTATGTGCAAGTTGCCCTATCATTAATCAGTCAGCAATTATTGATTTAATACTACAACAAAGGCCTTCTACCACCTATTGGATTATGATTGATTTTGCTAATAGAGGAATGTTGGTGGATAAAAATTAATTGCAAATATGGTGACTAACTCTTAACAATTTGACACTAGGCTTGACACACTACCTAAGTGCATCAATGAAGCAAATGTTTCCTCCCTTAAGTAGCATATTGCTAATTTAACCTATCTTTTTCTTCAAATAATAATATGTGAATAGTGAAAGCTTGTAGATTTTACTCAGTCATGTAACTGACATGTTATCAAGTATTCAAGAGTTGCTAATTGAGAAAATAAATATGGCAGGTAGATTTCTAGGATGACTATAAAGAAATTGTGATCCTTATCAAACATATATAATTTATGATGGAGGGATAACCATAATTTTAACTATGTGAACCAACAAGTAAATTAACTCGTGATATAAAACTGCTCAATTTTCTAGCAATACAAGCAATCATACCTTAATAGATGATAAATGGGCTAAACTTCTAATTCTAATATGCCTTTAGAAGACAATATTAAGTCTCTTACTACTAATACGTTGCAATTTCAATAGGAGATGGAACACTTCTAACAAGAAGGGAGAGCCAGTATTCAAATTATAAAGAATCAAATACGCCAGATGGTAATCACAATTAGTTAGAGGCATAAAGTTCAAAGAAATTACATCCTAAAAATTATGAATAAAACTTAACCATAACTATTTTGCAGAGTGATAAAAGAGTTTGAAATACTAGTAAAGGTGGCCCATATAGTGTCATAATAAGAAAAAAGAAGAACATTAAATTAAGACTCTTCCCAATGATAGTGAGATGTGTAAGCATTAGTTTACTCCTCTCTTTAACTATAAAACAATGCCTCTCTTTCTTCTCAAGGTTTATTAAATCTTGAAAATGTCAATAATATCAAGATTTATATGAGACTTTTTATAGATACAAGATAAATATAACATTTTTTATGTTATTAAACACACCTTGTTATGCTAGGTTTTTTAAATAATTATGTAAAACCAAGAGGAAACCATAGCTTGATGGAAGCAAGAAAGTGAGGGTTAGAAAGAACATGTTTGTAATCATTAAAAAAAACTCATCCTGTTAAGTGCAAAAATTTAATAATGTTTTCCATTTTATATTTTCTTCTTTAAAACATAGACCTTTAAATAAAACTAGGACTGTGGTTCAACTATTTGATAAATCTAATGCCTATTCTAGGGCATACTTGAAGATGTTCTTATGGAAGTACGTGAATTAATTTTTCTAGCTAATTTTTATTTATTTGTTATGGAGAATAATGATCAAAATCGCTTTTTATTAGGAATATCATTCTTAAAAACATGCAAGACTAAGATGAATGCTCAAAGTGGCATACTTATCATAAAATTTAATAGTAACATTGTTAAGTTTAATATTTATGACATCATAAGATATCCTAATAATGACAATTTTGTTTAATTTTTTGAAAGTTAGAGAAATTTTATTCACAAAACTTGAGCTTGTACAACCTTACAAAGGTTTAAACAGTACTGCTACAAATTTAGATAAGATAACAAGGATTTCAACAACTAGTATAAAATCAATACTAGAAAATACTAAAAGATTCCAAAAGGCTCTCATCCCCAAGCTTAGTTTCATTTGTATCTCATATGCTAACAAAATTTATTCAATCTAATTTACAATTTTATCAGCTAGGAAATTCTTTTCTAACATAGTTATATTGTCAAGTCTAAAGCTTCTTTCCCATCATATGGCATAAATGGTACAATTGAAAGTTGTTTTGAAAACATCTTTTTCTTGGTTAAGGGAGTGAGATGGCCCATTTAAGACTACCTGGCTATTTCCTTGCTTGACTGAAGATTTGCAATCAATGTTAGATTCTAGGCCAAATTGCTTGTGAATAATTACATTGGAAGAACATGTGAATAGAGGATTCAAGCCATGCATTGCATAAAACACATATGAAGAATGTGTTCCTAATCCATTTATCTTTAGTCTTGAGCCTATGTTTTATCAATACCTAGCAAATTAAGAGGCTTTAGGTATAAGTGACTTACTCCAAATTAGATCAAACCAATGAGATTTAGTTAAGCAAGTCTTGAGTATCAGTAAATAGGAGGAATTGGTGAAATTCCTTGAGTTATTCCTAACCAATATATTTTATCTTCCTCTTATGAAGGATTATGTTGAGGTAACAAAGCTATTAAACTTTTGGAACCTCTAAAATTGCAGCTTCAGTTTACTCCTTCAACAATTGTGCTTACTTTAGCTTTGATAGGAATTCCAATTATCAACTGCATTAGTCTAACCTATGAAGAAAAGGACTAAAATCACTCCAGTTGTCTAACTAAAACCAAGCTTTAGTATCATTCCCTATATTATGTTTGACAAGGGGTTATATTTGATCCCTTAATCTTAATATTTGAACTAAGACCCATGATTGCTTCCTTGTAATACTCATCTACTAGAAATCTGTGTATCTTACGTAGCACTCATTAACCCATTTTAGCCATAAGGCTTCCTTGTCATTGAGTAATCTTCATACTCTCTTAATTAGCAACAATTTTTGCATGATTGAAATTCAGATTATACAAGACCTCTACCCTGCTTAAGGAGACAAGGGATCTCCTACTTCACTTTGGCTTCCCTTAAGTTTTTAGCTTTACCAGTCTAGATAAAATGTGTTTGATGCATCTCTCTAGCTCCTTGACTATTTTCCTTGGCATGCAGATATAAGCACTCTAGTGTATGTGGAGATTCCTTAAGACTAAAGAAATAAGTTGCAGTCTCTTAGCTATAGAAAGATATATATTCTACCATACACTAATTATTGATTTGAGAGCCTCTAACAATTGATTGCAGTCAGAGAATTTAGGCTTTTTAGTAGTGATGGTGAAGAGGAGCTAAACCAGTAATGCCACTGAGCTCCTCAAAATGTTAGGAGTCTGAGGAGATATAGAAACAACTTTTCTGAAGATTGATTTTAAGTCCTAACATAATGGAAAAATCCTTGAGGAATCTCATTAAGAGGCTTAGAGAATATGTGTCAATTCCATAAAAGATCATAAGGTCTTCAGCAAAAGCCAAATGACTAATCCTTAAGCCCCTACATTTGTGGCGAAATACAAATATGCTATTGTTAGAGATCAAAAGCCCAATCATTCTAGATAAAAACCTTAATAAGCAAGATGAAAAGATAAGGAGAAAGAGGATCCTCCTATTTAATTCCTTTGGTTCAATCGAAAGTACTAATTAGAATCCCATTAATCAAAATGCGATATGATGTTAAAGCGATGCACTCCTTGCTACAGCCTCCATAAGTAGTAGGAAAATCAAAAGCAACTATACAACTTATGATGAAGTCCTAGCTAATCATTTCAAATGCTTTAGAGAAATCCATTTTAAGTGGGTAGCTTCTAATAGGCCTTTTAAAGTCATAATCCTTCATTAACTTTTGAACTAGTATTATAATATTGTCACTAATAGTTTTGCCAACTATGAATGAACCTTGAGCTTGATTGATTAATTCTCTAAAGGCAGCTATTAACCCGCTAGCTAGTATTTAAGAGATCACTTTGTATGAAGTATTACAACAGGAAATGGGGAAATAATCCAACATGGAGCTTGGATTAGAGCACCTAGGTATAAGACAAGCATAAGTTTTTTTTCATCTTCCTAAGCATCCTTATGTTAGAGAAAAATTAATGGATCGACTCCACCAGTAAACTTTATGTGATACCCCAAGTAGCTTGGAAGAAGTGAGCACAATAAGCATCAGGTCTGGGGGCTTTAGAAGGATTCAAACTAAATAAGGTTTGTTCGATCTTAAGCTCAGTTACTAGCCTGGTCATGAATTCTTTCATCTGCAAAATATTTTTTCCTGATAAATAACCTTAAATTCAAGTTCCTATTTACATAGATATCATCAAGCCCCAATAATCTCTTGAAATAATCCAAAGTGATTGATTCAATCATCTCTTTACCTAAATGAGAAACATCATGTTCATCTTAAAGCATAGAGATTTTGTTCTTCCTATGAGCAAGAATGGAGTTATGGAAGAATTTGGCATTGAGGCCCCCTTCTTTAAGCCTTCAAATCCTAGCCTTTTGTTTTAAAATGGAATTGTGCATTGTAAGGGATGAATTGAATTTTAGAGCTTCGAAGCTTCAATGGCCCTAAGTTCGAAGCTATAAGGAAAGTTGTAGCAGTCCTTATGAGCTTTATTAAGATTATCCTTGGCTAGTTGCATATTCAAATTAGTTCTTAAGTTGAAAGTTTTAAGAACTCCTTTAGAGCCTCCTTTACAAACTTAAGCTCCATCATCAACTGGTAAGCTCTAAAACCTAACACCTTAATGTTCTAGGCAGATTTGACCACTTCTTCAAATCCCTCTTTCTTCGTAAGACAATTGAAAACCTTGAAGGGAATCATTGTGCTAGAAACTGAACTGAGTTTTAAAATTTCAATCCGTAAGTGATTAGAGCATAATGGTTCTCCCAAGTGAGCAAAAGAATCAGGGAACCTTGAGAACCATTATTGATTAACTATAACTCTGTCAAGTTTTTTCTCGATGAAATACAATCCCTACTGTTTATTGTTCCGAATGAAGAAATTTCGACCATACCTTAACTCAACCATGCTTAAAGTGTGGATTATTTCTTTCAGTTCCTTCTTAGTCCTCTTATCTTAATTCTATGCCCTTTTGCTTCCAATAAGGATAGCACACAATTAAGGTCTCCAACCAATAGCCAAGGATGATTTATAGAGGCATTAATATTTTTGACATCCTCCCATAGCTTAGCCCTTTGTTGCCCAAAATTAGCATTATAAACTATGGAATCTTCAAATATAGATGAGGAACTTTCCAAGCTACAAGACAAACGAATAAGATGATCTAAGGAGCAAGAGTTCAAAATTTGTCCCTTATTAGAGTTGTAAGCAATAACAACCCTTCCATTGAAGTGATGACAATGATTTGAAAGAATCTTCCATTCAAATCCTAAAAAGATTATGTAAGACTAGAGGTGATTATCTTTTAATTTAGTTTCCATTAAGCCTATAATAACAAGCTTCTTTTCCAAAAAAGAACTCCTTGATATATTGCCTTGTAAGAGGATCATTCCTACAGAATAGATCTAACTCTTCATATTCTATAATGTTACTCATAGTTTGAGCAAGTTCAACTACCTCCACAATTAATATTTCTTCTTCAGGAGGCAAAGCATACTCTCTGGGTTTTTGACCATCTTCTTCCATAGATCTAGCTTCAAGCTCAGTCAGACTCTCCTTAGAATGGGATTTGGTGTAAGGAGAAAGTGAAGGGATTTTCTCTAAACTGTTATTAACTATAGTAGTATCAGCTTCTTCCTAGATTTGGAGCTAGTTTTTAAGTTGGGTATTTTAGAAGAGTTATGCTCACCTGCTGTGGGAGGGATTCCCATAAGTTTATCATAACTCCCAGTGTTAAAAACCCTCCCTATAGGTCTCCATTTGTGATTGCGTGTCAATGGTTTCTAAGAATATGTCAAACTGATGTCTGATTTAGTTAACCCACCACGTCCATTTAATTTTATAACTAAGATAGCCTCAAGAAGTTCCCTATCTCTACTCACTTCCACATAAATTATGGCATAATAAAATCTTTCCATCTACATAGCTTATGAGTCTAGGCTAAAAGGATTCCCAACTGAGGTTACTAAAAAGCTAAACCCCTCTCCAGTACACCAGAGGGACATTGTGGAAATTAATCTATAACAATATGGTGTCAATTTTTCCTCTATCTATCTCCAGTCTTGATCCCCATATAAGCAAGAATATAGGTTGGCCTGTGATGTGCCAGAGTCCCTGCTTTAAGATTTCAAGTAAACATTTATCATTGGCAAACTTAAAGACAAGACTCATCTTCAATGAGTAAGGTTTTCTCCAATCCCATGTTTAGCTATTTCTCCAACCCAAGCATTAACTAATGGAAATGCTGGAAAATTAAAAAATTGCATTTCAAAGAGATAATTAACGAAATGTTGGCCTTTTGCCTAGGAAGTATCCTACTAGTACTAAAGACTAAGCAACAACTCCTATTTGAAGTAATTCCACCAGAGAAGTGAGCACACCGTCCACCAATACACCTTGAAAGTATGTGGGTTTACACTTTTAAGAAGATGCTACTAGTATGTCAGTCTAGGTTCTTTTAGTAGATAAGTTTTATGCAATAGTTGCCATCGTCTCTTTCAATGACTGATTCAAAGACTCCATGACAAGAAGACTTGAAGCTTCCCGAGCCTCCTCCAAGGTTGCTCCCTGTGGGGAGATACCCAAAGTGGAAGTAACTCAAAACACCTTGTATAGGAAAATACTAAAAATGGGGGGAAAAAAGAAAAGAAAGTTTGGTTGAAGAGCAAATAGGTAAAGAAAGAAAGTTTGGTTGAAGGGCAAACAGGTAAACTCCCAAGAGAGAAGTCAAAGAATAGAATTCTAGAGAGAGTTTATTTGATTGATATTATCGATTCTTTAACATATGAACTTGAGGAAGAAGATGCATTAAAAGTTTCCAATTATAAAAATCTTGAGGAAGAAAAGGAGGAAATAACCTTGTATGTTGATTTGCAAGAAACTATTGCAACAATAAATGATCTCCCAAAGATAAAAGTCGGGTAACGTTTCTTATATCTTGTTCCCAATTCCTTATAACAGAACTTCACGCTTTACTTTGCAGGCACCCACTCCAAATTTGATGCCTCTCCCTAGTCACCTTTAAACACGTGTTTCTTAGGGAAAAAAAGGTGTTACCATTGATCATCTCTAGCAAGCTTAGTGCTTCACAAGAGGAACCTTATGCAAGTATTTAAGGAGAACAATATCGTTATTGGTCAGATAATTGCAGACATAAAGAAATCAGTACGTTTACATGGATACACTACATCTTACTTAAAGAGGGAGGCAAACCTAATTGATAGAGAATATTAAACCCACTTACCATAGACTTAGTAAAAGATGGAAATCCTTAAATTCTTAAAGTTGGAGTGGTTTATCCGATTTTTGATAAAATCTGGGTTAGCTCAATTCAAGTGGTTGGTAAGAAACATGTAAGACTTTGTCAAAAACTATAATGATGAGTTAGTGTATATTGATAGGACCCGTAATCACAGTCTCAATAGACAAATTTCATATATGTGAAAATAAGGTCCTTACAATGAGGAGAAATTAGAGAGTCTCCTATTCTCTCCCGAAAGGAAATG
>JANITX010000211.1:50881358-50893392 GCA_027564395.1 Erythroxylum ulei | reverse complement strand
CTTTTTACACCTTGATACTTCAATGCCTAAGAAATATTTGAGTTGCCCTAAATCTTTTGTTTGAAATTGACTTTGTAAGAAGTCTTTAAGCATTTTTGTGCCTCTCTCATCATTACATGTGATAATTATATCATCCACATAAACCAACATTAATATTAGTCCTGCATTCGTCTTTTGCCAAAATAAAGAATGATCATAATGGCTTCGCTTTAAGCTAAAGTTGATAACAACTTCACTTAATCTCCCAAACCATGCCCGTGGTGATTGTTTTAAACCATATAGGGGCCCAGTTTGCACACTTTAGTAACCGAGCCTTCAAGCGAGCAATAGAACCATCTGGATTCATCTTGATAGTATACACCCACTTGCATCCAATTGTCGGCTTCCCAGGAGATAATTCAACCAAGTACCACTTTTGGTTAGCATCCATTTGTTCCTACATTGCTCGTCTCCACCCCTCATGAGAGAAAGCTTCCTTTACAGACTTAGGAACAACAACTGAGTCTAAGGAAGACACAAAGGCACTAGAAACTGGTGAAAGAGACTCATAAGAAACAAATGAAGATATAGGGTACTTATAGGAATGTTGACCTTTGTTGAAGAGCAATGGGTAGGTCAAGACTTGGATTTCGGGAGGACACAACTGGTGGAGGCGAAGAGTCCATAGAAGTGTCATAAACCTACGAATCTAGAGTAATGGGAGGACCTGCAGAAGGACGGGATCGTCAAGAATAAACTTGGGTGATAGGGGGACAAGGGAGTGGAATGTCCAAAAGATGGGAAATAGACTCAACCCGGTGAACTTGATAGATAAGAAAATCAACCTCAGGGGAATAAGGATATTGCACATTTGTGGAATATGGAGTATTTTCAAAGAAAGTGACATTAGAAGACACTAAATAACGATGCAATTCAGGAGAATAATAGTGATAACCTTTCTGGCGTTGAGAGTACGCAAGGAAGATACACTTTAATGCTTTAGGATCAAGTTTGGAGACAGATGGACGTGTGTCATGTACAAAACAAGTACAACCAAAGACATGAAGAGGCAAAGAAAAGAAGGGTTGCGAAGGAAACATAATAGAAAATGGAACTTTACCATTAAGAACTGCTAAGGGCATGCGATTAATAAGATAGCAAGCAGTGGAGACAGCATCTATCCAAAACTCTTTTAGGACCTGTATTTTGAATAACAATGCCCGAGCAACTTTCATAAGGTGTCGATTCTTTCGTTCAGCAACTCCATTCTGTTGTGGGGTAATAACACAAGAAGATCGATGAAGGGTACCTTGTTGTGACAAAAAAGAAGTTAAGGGGGCAAAGAAATATTCCTTGGCATTGTCATTGCGTAATATTTTAATTATGGAATCATGTTGGGTACGAATCTCAACACAAAAGGTAATGAACACATCGAATATCTCTGAACGACTTTTTATTAAAGAGAGCCAAGTATTCATGGAGAAATTGTCTACAAAAGCAATAAAATAACGAAATCCCAATTTTGACACATAGGACTCGGACCCCAAACATCTGTGTGCACAATTTCAAATAGAGACGCAACTCTCTTATTGACTCTAGGAAAGTGAGGAAAACGTTGATGTTTGGCAAACTGACAAGACTCACTCAATGGAAGAAACTTGAATATCAAGACGCAGACTTTTTAAAGCCTTCAATAAAGGATGACCAAGACGACAATGTAGGATATCTGGACAGACGGTACTAGAATAAGCAGTGGGACTAGGACCACGAACTAAAGGAGACTCCAAGATATATAGGCCGTTGGACTCTCGGCCTCTACCAATAATCTGTCTCATCCCAAGATCCTGAGAAAAAACATTTTCTGAGTAAAATTGTACACAACAATTGAGGGACTTGGTAATTCTACTAATAGATAATAAATTCAAGGGGAAGTCAGAAAGGTAAAGAACTTGAGATAGAGGGATTTTTGAAGAGACAGTGGCAATGCCTTTGCCAAGTGCTAAAGCAACATAACCATTGGCTAGAGTAATTGGGGGTAAGTTATTCAACGGGGTAAAATTTGATAGAATACCTGTCTCTAGTCACGTGGTCAGTGGCCTCGGAGTCTATTACCCAATCATGAGGAATGGAGGACAGACATGCAGTGGGAGTACTTGTATGTGCTAATGTGGTAGCGACATTAGATGAGGAAGAGTTCCCACTCATAGCTTGAAATTGAGTGAAAGCAGCTAATTCATCTACAGTCAGGGTTATGGTTTGAGTTTGCATCTCCTCCTCCTTGGGGACCAAGTCATTATCATGTGCTACTCTATAGGCCTGTTGAGTTCTCTCCTAATGTTGTAATTGGGGACAATTGGCTATGACATGGCCAATTTCCTTACAGTAAAAACAAAATCGGGTTTCTCGTGTTCCTCTTCCCCCATCTCTTCCACCACGACCCCCACGTCTTCCTCCTCTAGCACCTCCCCTACCTCCTCTATTAGAGCCAATACTTGCAAAAGCAACATTTTCTGACTTAAACTCGGATGTAGTCCTAAGAAGTTAATGATTTGCCTCAATTAGAGTTAATTGGTCCACTCCAGTGAGAATTTGGGATCGGATATTGCTATATTCTTCTCCAAGATTCATCAAAAAGGCCATAGCCCCAAACTATTCACGTTGTCTCTACATTTCTTCCACGTTGGTTGTAATAGGCATCACCTGATTTAATTCTTCAATTAATTTTCTAAAAAAAGAATAATGGCCTCCTATTGGAGTGCCTGGCTTTTCTATCTTCATAATATCATGTATTACCCTATACGTGCGAGACAAGTCAACTTTGCCATGATATAGAGATTTCAAATGATCCCAAATCTCCTTAACTGTGTTACAATGATTACCATTTGTAGGACCCTAGGAACCATTTTTTGTCTTATTAGGCCAAATAACCTTTTGTCATCTCTAGTCCATTGTGATTTAGTGTGTTCATCCTGTGCAAAAACGTCAAACACGAGATGGTCTTCCTTCATCACACCCCAAATAAATGCCTCTACAGATCTACGCCACTCAAGATAATTGTTGGCACCTTCTAGTTTCCAATCACAGATGTTGGTTGGAGTAGGGATTAATTCAGCCACGGGCTTAAGATTACGGCAACATCCTAGAGAAGATCTACGAATCCGATAACGTAAGCGCTAGGTCATGAACGACAATTGTGGTATAGTCGCAGTTGTCGCTTCGCTTCCCGGGCATCGAGATCAAATCCAGAGCACAAACCTAGATTGCGTGAGATCTTTAAACGAAGGAGCCCGGAAAGTGCTCCGTTATAGCCCTTTTAATTTCATCCATATTAACTTTCTCATCGTCACTTCTGGTCTTCCTTGGATCACTAGTTGTCATATTTGGTGGAACTTCGACTCAAACTCTCCAACTTCTCCCCGTCGACCACCTCTGGTTGTTCACTTACCGTCATTTTCTCCCTTAGGCTATGTGACCACCTTTGGCCGTTCACTCGCCGTTGTCAACCCTCTTAGGCTGCGCCTGTTTGGTGCCAATAGCAACACCGCCGTTGCCGCTGCACAGTGGTGTGACGTCACCAGTGGCACATTAGCATACTCTCAAGCCACGTTGGGGTTCAAATTACCCAAATTGAGAGACTTGAAAGAACCAACCAATCCTTAATCATAGGCATCGATCCTATCTGAGTTGAATTGAAAAGAAAGTTTTGGGTTTTGGGTGAATTTGGGAGTTAGGGTTTCGGGATAGAAGGGATTTTGAGAACTAGGGGAGTTAGGGTATTTGAGAATCAGGCTCTAATACCATGTTAACGATGTTAACAAGTAGTAGTTTGAGAAATGCCGTCACCTCTCTATGTTAGGCTGATAATGTATATATAATGAGGAGTTACAATTATAATAGGAAAGTGTATCTGTGAGTAAATCATGGGATAACTAGGAAATTGTATCTGTGAGTAAATCATGGGATAACTACTATATCCCATGATTTACTCTATCACATTCTCACATCCTTAACAGGATTCATACATGATGCTGTATAAGTGATCATAGTAGCTCAAATATCTGTGTAAGTTAACTTCTTGGAATTAAGGATTTTCTTGCTTGAAATTAGTTCGTAATACTCGTTGCTTCTTTATTCAAGATGACATGTTATTTTTCAAATTGTTCTTGATGACTACGATTTTCATTTTTTCTTGGACTTGTATCCTTGTAAGTCTTAAAACACTTTCGGCATCAAGCAACAAGTCAGTCTTTGTTATTCAGAGACGTGAATGTACATTGTTGATAACTCTACTGGAATCAAATGCAATAATGCCTCTGCACAAAAATCTCATCAACTGTATTAACTGTACGGTGGTTGTCATTAATCGTGCTATCTTACACTGTCATTTTAGCATATTCAAAATCACAAAGAACATTTTTGATAATGGCACGTGTATTTTAGTTTTTGTATCCCTCCTGTACCAAATTTGATTTCTCTTTTTCTTTTGTCTTTCCTGCTGTTAGGTCTTAGAAGCCAACTGTTTTAGGAAAGTTAAACTTATTGATAGGACCCGTAATCACAGTCTCAATAGACAGATTTCATATATGTGAAAATAAGGTCCTTACAATGAGGAGAAATTAGAGAGTCTCCTATTCTCTCCCGAAAGGAAATGTCAATACAACTTTTCTTGCCCTTTTTCTAACAAAAAGCTCCTATTTATTCTCGTCAAAGTATAACAAACTTGTAACAACCCTATATTCTATTTTCTAGGCCTAGGTAACTACCCCGAGCCACCTGACATCAGCTTTGCTTTCCTTCCTTTGTTTCTTGTATAGGTAATCTTAATTGGGGGTCTAACATATATCTACATCAGAATGGTGGCGTGTTTGGTTAAATTACAGAAAATTAAACGTTGCGACCCTTAAATCAGAGAAACAAAAAGACATTTTCACAAGTAGATCTCTGAAATATCTTAAATCAAGTCTGAATGTGCAACATTTTCTGCTAAAATTCCAACAATGAAGGCTAGTCCACGCAGTTTCCTAACATAGAACATAGTATAGGCAGATTATAAAAGGTATGCTAAAATTCCAACAATGAAGGCTAGTCCACGCAATTTCCTAACACAGAACATAGTATAGTTAGATTATAAAAGGCAGGAAAGCAAAGACAAAGATATCAATGCCAAGCATAAATCAGAATATACACAAACATATCACAGGGAAACATCAAAAAAGAACCTTCCCTAGAAGTAAAATTTGCATAAACATCTCAAAGCTATAGCTATTCCTTCCATCCGATAGCCTTGGAAGCAAATGATGCAACAGCCTGAACAGCAAGTTCTTCAGCTTCATCTTGGGTTCCCTTCAGACGGAGAAACTTCTTGGCAATCTTCAGCGAGTGGTCTCCACCATCAATCACATGTAACTCATTCTGTGATTTCATCTTCTTGCGGACAGCATCCAACCTTTCAATTGGACAAAACCCATCTTTGCTGCCCTTTAAATGGAAGCCAGTTGGGGAAAAAAAAAAAGGACCCATGAAAGCAATGTAAGAATAAGGGAAAATCAATATTTAAGAAGGCACCTTAAATTAAAGTAGTTAAGAGGCACGGTCAAGTTCATCACCTGATGTTTCCTTATATAAAAATTTGTTACATTTAAGTCAAATATGAAACATAAGCCCACCTATTCCCATAAGGTGTTGGCAATTACAGGCCAAAGGAGATGACAGTTGAAGACAATTGAGCCTTCTTAACTGTGGCTAATCTAATTTGTTTTAGAAACTTTAGAAGTAAGACCAAAAATAGTACCTGCACAAACATGACAGGAATAGTGAGTTGCAATAGAATATCATCCCTCAAAGCTCCATTCCTACCCTGATAGTATAGGCAACTGATCAGTATTTTGTGTATGCTTCTTCGGGAAAACTGCAACTAGTGAATGAAACAATAAACTATTGATGTGTACAACAAAAACTAGAAGTGTGTCCTCTGTTCTAGCTCAAACCTTTACTAACTGTAGATGATAGATTATTCAAAGATTCTTATAACAAACTAGACCGCTTCTATACACAGTAGATTAAAAAAAAGGTAAGTAATTTAATTGACACAATAATCATTATAAAGGATGTGAAATAAAAGTGACAAGTTTTAGACCATTTATATTAACATGGAACTGAACTGGTATGTATGAATAGCAAAAAACCTTGAGTGGGTAACCTAAGCAAATTACTGCTGAAGCAGCAATGTCAAGCTCCGAAGCTACCATGCAGCTCACCCTACAATGAGCCAGAATTATTATAATAAAAATCATCAACAAAGCAGTAATGAGATCATATGCTTGAAAGTTTGTGCCATGTTAATAGCTTAAAGTCCTTTCATTGCCTTTGGCATTAAGAAAAAAGTGTTTCTGCTCACTAGTAGTAGCCTGTACCTACAACTCTAAAAATCATCAGTAAGGGTCAAATCGAATATAACATCTGGGTGCTAGAACCAAAACTAAAATTCAATAAAAGTGGAAGCAGTCAAAAACTCAATACTACTTTCAAATAAGCAGATATCATAAAAGAGTTATGCATGTTAATGGTATAAACTTTCATTAAGCTATACAGAGATTGTTCATATTTACATTGCACAATGTTTGATGGGACACCGATCAATGTACATTTGCTGACGAAAGCTATATCTAATTTTATCGCCGCAAGAAATGAGACAATATAACCACAAGAAGATTAAGGCCATCTTCAACCAACAGACTACAACACCAAATTTGGTGTTTTGGTGTGTTAAATCAACTCCAACAAAGGCACCAAAGTTGGATTCCCAAGACCACCATTTTGGTGTAATGAATAGTAACACACCATTACCAAAAGTTGTAAAGTGATATATTTTGTGTAAAGTAATATGTATTTTAAATTTAATTACTAAAACACCAAAGTTGGTTGGAGATGGCCTAAGGGACTCTTCAATCTTCTCCCTTGCTAACACATAAGCTTATAAAGTAGTTAGAGGACTATCAATGAAGATTTCAGATTTCAAAGTAACTATTCCGTATAGAGAATATGAGAGAACTAAGTGTTTGAACTGAAAGTAAAATTGCACCTTGAACCCATGGATTTCCCAGCCAATATAAGAGGATGACCTGGGTACTTAGCAACAGTCTTTTTGACTATATCTTTATGAAAGTCCACCAATTTCTCAGCTTTAGGTGGAACCCTTTTTCTTTTACCAGAAAAATCTGCCAATAAAAGAGTAAGATTTCACTGAACGTTCGACTAAATCTACAATCATCTAGCGGGTTAAACAAATCGTATTTGTTTCATTTTGCAGGAAAACAGACAGAAGAGTAAGCAAAAACATGGACACAACAAAAATTAACTAACATGGATAGTCAAATGTGACAACTTCAACGGAGTGCAAAGCTTTCTCCAACAACTCCTTCCATCTGTAAAACTCATCATATTCAAGGCTCGAAAAATATATAAAAAATACCAATTTAGAATCTTTCCTGAAATTATAGAGTAAGAGAGAGGCATAGAATGACCTAATCATCCAATCAGAAGACGAAGGAGCACCGGCACCATGAGCGAAGATAACCACAGGCGACTGCGACGACGTCGCAATGGAGGACTCTTCAATGTTGTCCTTTGCCATTCTCTTTCACGACCCCATTGCCGAGGTTTACCTTTTGTAACCCTAAAAAATGAACAACCATTTGTTTCGACTTTCGCGCCAGAATTAGAGTGTGGAGACACCTCGGTGGAGGATGTCTCTGTCGAAAGATTGATTGACCCAACGGGATAGAATAAGTATATCCTATATAAACTCCTATTTAAAAAATTTATTAGACCTATCCCACTCCCACCCCATGCTTTAATAACTTCATTTTTATAGTTATATACTATTTTGGTATCTCAAAATGTTCAACCTAAATTATATCGTAAAACGTTTTCTTAATTAAAAATTAAATTTATTTAATAGAATATGATTTTAAAATAAAGTATAAATATCTTCATTTAATTCTTATTAATAATTATCTTGTCATATTATTCTCAATTTGATTATATATTTATATTATTAATAAATTGTAATTCTTGCATAGTTATTTTTTTTATCTTGAAGTGTTATTTATCTTATCATAAAACGATAATACTGTATATTAATAAATTTTAAAAAGTAATATTTGAGAATCAATAGTTTAATATTAGCTCGTAGTTTGTATTAATGATAACTTTTATATAAACGTTCAATTTAATAAAAACTTGATAGTCAATTTGATAAAGAAAAGAATTGCATACATAAGACTTATACTATATATTTTTTAAATGATGATTAAGTAAAATAAATAACGAAAGTATATGTAATTTGATGCCCTATTTAGAAAGAGACTGGGAGCTTAAGGAAAATAATGAGTATATTATTATGTTATTTATAAAACATTTTTTTGAGAAATTAAATAATTCATTAATGAAATAATACCTTACGATGTTTGAAGATCATGACAAAAATACCAACATCACTGTATCGAGTGTGTCTACAACTTCAGCCAATCTCAACTTGAACACTCTTGTCTACTTTTGTCTCCATTGGTTGCCTTAAACACCAACTAAAGCGAGTTTTTGCTCCTAGTACCTTCTCCCTGCCAGTAATCATTTTTGCCAATTCTTACTCTTTCATGCTACATACCGGAGTTGTTCTCCTGATAGTTGAATGTTAAAGGCTCTTGATCCACTCTTTTGCTCCTTCCTTTCTCTTGTTACAACATTTCAGCTCAACCTTAATTCTGTTTTCTCTTTTATAAGTAATAAACTAGAAGAGCAAATTAATTTTGCGAGCTCCAAATTTTCAGAAAAAAAAAAAAAAAATTGTGAGCTCCTCTCTTGAATTCTCGTCTTTGACAAGCTCCTCTTTTGATTTGATCCACCTATTCTCCCTCTCCGCTTGGACTAGAGCTCGCTTAGCTTTCCCCTGAGAGTTCCTCCTCTTCTATTTTTCCCTTAACCTAGGTATTAGTATTAAAGTTTGTTTGGTTGGAATGTGTGTGAATTCTAGTTCCCTGATTAGCTCCAGCATTAGTTTAAAGGTTTGAAATTTCCATGCCTGCTTGTGGATTCTGGTTCCTTGCTTGTAATTTTGCGTAGTTTAGCTCCCAAGCCTTAATAATATCTCTACTGCAAGTTTCCTTAATCTCATTAGCCATTAGTTGTAATTGAATGGACTTGGTGACGCTCCTCAGTACATCCTCCTCCCTGGTTTCCAGCCTTTGGAAGCATCACTTGTTCCTCTCCTTCCATAACCTTTACATGCATGAACCAAGGTTTATGACGTAAACTCGAGAGTTGCCTCTAATCTCCTCTCTTGCTTATATCTAGTTATTGAATTCTATGAAGATGAGGTTGGAGTTTTGCACTTGGTTTATTGACAATACTTTCCCCCCGTATGGTTAGTGTAATATGTTATTTTGATTATGGTGCTAAGTAATGTCTTGTACATGTATTTTATAGAGTATGTTCCATTTATGGTGTACTAAAGAAGAAAGCGACCATTTTGATGGGTTTTGGAGCATGATTTGAAGAGAGTTTCATTAAGACTAAGTGTTCTTCAATTTTCCAAAAGATTGAAAGAAAGTGGTAAGTTTTACTAACTTAAATTTCTAGTTTTGTGGTTTTTGCATGGAATGTATTTGTGTAAGATCAATTGTGATTTTGACTTTTCATGGAGTAGATAATAATTTTGGAAGAATTTATGGATTGAAAACAAGAAATTAAGCTTGAGCGAATCTGCCATGGCTAGGGTTTTTAGTGTAGTGTGATCCAAAAGTCAATTTTGGTTGAATATGATAAGAGAGATAGCCACTTTAGTGAAATTCTATCATAGGTTCTTGGTTCACTTGAAATAGTCTTATTGTTTTGGTCATAACTTGGACTGAATACCTCCAAATTGGGTAATTCTAGTTGGGGATAAAACCTAAGACATAGTACTAAAAATCTCTAGAAGAGACCTTGACCTAATTCTAGCTAAATGACATTAAAATTTGAGATTGAAAATGGCAACCTGATATTGCCTCCGTGTTGAAGCAACTTGTGATATTTGGTGTATATTTCACAATTTAAAAGTCCAAATGGCCATATTATTGATGTTATGGAAAATATAAACATAGGGTTACAAAAGTCTAAAAGACCTCAAAACCTAAGTAGAGGTATAAATTCTAGGCAAGGGACATGACGAGCAGGAAATTGCAATATTTTGAGTTTGTTTTCGTTTTCAATTTTTACGGAATCATATCTGAACTTTTTCGGATGCTTATGAAACTTTGCGAAAACCTAGGCATAAATGAAATATGACTTACCATATGTGAATTGTGTGAGTTAGTGTTTTGAAGAAATTGATAAGTTAGAATGAGTAAATGATAGTAATGAAGTAATTGTTGAAGTTAGATTTTGAAACAGAGAACAATAGGCTATCTTATGAAAATAAGCACAAATGTGATTGGCATATATATTATTCGATTAACTATTAATCCCAAATTTGGTTAAACTATTTATAGTTTTAATGTCTTATTTCCTAATTTGGAAATAAATACCTAAGCGAAATGCACTTTTTGTAGGTAAAGAAGAGATTACATATGAGTGTTCTTTAAATTGATTTTATACAAATTGTTTATATTTATGGAGTCTAGCAAATTGTGAGTGTCCTTTAAATTGAGTTTATGTAAATAGTTTTCATTTGATCATGAAATGAATATTTATGTTGAGTTTTATGAAAAATGATATTTTACAAATGAATATTACTAGCATAAGTGTATGCTTTGGCAATATATGATTTTTAATTTGAAAGTTAAATTTTATATAATTGAGAGTTACATTGAAATAATTCGATTATGAATCCTCCCATACTTAATTTAGAAAATAAGATGAGTCGTAAATGTAAGAGTTACTTTTGCCTACGTTACACCGCGAGACTTTATACATGTTATTATACCGGTATATTTATAGTAGTTAACCTATTACGGGTAAGCGATGTAGAATCAGCTCCGTAAATAGTGATTAACTAGTCATGGGTAAGCGATTCAGAACCAACTCCTTAACTAGTTACGGGTAAGCGATGCAGAACCATCTCTGTAACTACTGGTATATAATGTTTAACTTATTATGAGTAAGTGATGCAGAACCAACTCCATAACTAGTGGTTAACTAGTCAAGGGTAAACGATGTAGAACTAGCACTGTGAACTTATGCCTAAGGGTATCATAGTACAAAGAAGTTTATTGTGGGTTATATCGTATAAGAAGTTCATGACAATAAATAATAATCCCGCCACTATATATTTTTAAAAGTAATTTGAGAGGCATCATATAGTACTAATTCTAGTGGTTGCCATTGTCAATATAAAAGTTTTCAAAAAACTTATTGCCATCACTTTTTATTGGTTAAAGAAAAAGGAAAAAAATGGAAAATGGAAATTTTTATATGATGAGTTTAATTTCAAAAAAGCTTTTTGAAATAGTATTTTAGAAAATTTGAAATTGCGTTTTACAAAATGTTATTTGAGTACCAATTGTTATGATGCACGAATGAATTGCGATGGCAAGTATTTTGCCATGAGCTTTACGACTATATGGGAATATTTCTGTTGTGTTGTTATGAAAAGTTTAAATTTTTAGTAAACTGATTAACACTCACTGATCTCATATAGCTCATTCTTATTCTTATGCTTTTAAACAAATCACCCTAAGTATGCATATAAGTGTTGTAGTAGTTGGGACTCCACCATAGGATTAATTGTATCATCAGGTGCTGTTGTGTTTGTCTTATCTTTCTTATGTATGTGTTTGCTTGAAATTGGCTTAATTACTTGTATATATGTTATAAAGTATTTTTGGAAAGAGTTTAAAAGTATGATTGCTGGACCCCGTTACCGGAGCCCAGTCGCACAGTGCTGGACCCCGTTCCCGGAGCCCAACTATCGACACGGAGTCGAAACGAAGACTGTTGGGCCTGAGTCCCGACCCCCAAGGTTGAACCCGGGGTGACCCGTCGGAACCAACTAAAGGAAAATATCTGCGGAAGCACATTT
>JANITX010000211.1:50737422-50751910 GCA_027564395.1 Erythroxylum ulei | reverse complement strand
ACCTACATTTTCAAAATCAAAACAAACAACACTTAACTTCGAAAAATCATATCTTCCTCTCCCGATATCGAAAATTTCCATACTTTATGGCGACAAAAAGCTCGCAACAGACACTACAAATTTCATGTAGATCATGTTCTCAAATTTTGCCCAAATCAAAAAGTCAACTCTCAATGCCAAAAAGTCAAACTTTCTAATTCCTTCAAACTTTTATACTTTGTCTCTTTATTTCTTGATTTTTATAACCATAACTAATCTACTCAAATCTCGAAGCCATCAAAACCAATTGATTCTTTTCTCATCACTTTTCCTTAAGGCACAAAATATCCATAACAAAGTTTTTCATTTTAATATTTTTAATTTCCACTAAAAATTCGAGGTCCAACAGGATATCTCGGGGCAATTATTGTTAAATCAAGAAAGTGAGGTGAAAACAAAACAAGGATATAATTAATTATTAAATTGTTCTCACTGGTTAATCATGTGTTCATTGCTGCTTGTTAATTATTCAATTGTCAATTTTCTATGATTTAGTTTATTTTCTAGCTACACTTATTATATTGTCTACTTTAAAAAAAGCGTTACAAAAATTATTAGGTGTCTAAAGACAATCCTCATGGGAACGATACTGTTTATACTATAAAGATATGACCTGTATACTTATGGCATAGATATATTTAAGAGGTGCTTGATTGATGGGTTTAATGGGTAAGAAATGAAAAGTGAGTGGTTGGTTATTGATTATCATTATAGGAGCAATAGTTTGATATTTCACCTTTAGGGAATCCTCCATACCCTCCATTTAGTAGAGGAATGAAACTCACTCCTTAAGAGTGGCTCTTTTTCTTAATTTCTTAAATGCTAATTAATTAAAATATAATTTTAATGAATTAATTCATTAAAATTATATTTTAATTAATTAATTACATTTTAATTAATTAAACATAATTCATTCATTAATTAAAATATTGTAATTAATTAATTACAATATAATTAATTAAAATATTATTATTAATTACATTACATTACATTATAATTAATTATTTAGTGACAATATAATTTATTCATTAATTATAATATTATAAATTAATTATAATATTTTTACAAACCAACCACTATCAATAGTAATGATAATCGTTCCTTCCTTTTAACCAACTATCATAATTATAATGATAATATTCATTCTCATCTCTCACTATATTCATTCTCATTCTTATTACCATTCCCCCACACTAACCAACTGCCCCCATCCTTTAACTTCTAACGTTAACTTTTTCTACGTTCATGTATTTATAAATTGTTTTTAAGCATTTAGGTGTATCTTTTATCCTCATTTTTTTTAATTTCTATAGTACATAAATTTAAGATACAAAAGATTTTTATAATTATGACTTTTGAGTAATAATTTAGAGATAGAATTTCTGATTTTTTATGTATTTAAAAAAATTTAAAGGTTCTATGCATTTTTTAACTGAATAAATACTTAAATATATTATAATTAATTTGTCTCCTCTAATAACATGTGCTCATAAATACAATGTCTGACAATATTCACTAATTTGTTCAAAAAAAAAAGACAATATTCACTAATAACATGTGCTCATACATTCAATGTTTGACAATATTTACATAGACATGATACTCCTACTCTCAAGTTGTTTATTTTTCTAATCTCTATATATAAATGGATACGTGAACACACACATACAAAAATATATTAAAGCTGAAACGTTCATGGAGCTCCGTGCTACGTAAGACTTGGTTAAATTACTCCTACTCTTAAGTTGTTTATTTTTCTAATCTCTATATATAAATAGAAACGTTAACACACACGTACAAAAATATATTAAGCCTTTGTTTGAATCCTTAATTGCATAAAGGAAAGGAAATGAAATATTGAGGGAAAAAGAAGAGAAAAGAATGGAAGAGAATTGTGATTTCCTTTCCCTGTAAAACATTTATCGGATCGATTCATTTTGTGTACCTGTATCCATGATTTTGTATTCGTTGTAGAAAACCTTTTCTTTCCTCTCGTCTTCTTTCATTAGAGCATTCCTCGATGGTTCAGAATGTTTTAGAAAACATTATGATACAATAAGTTATTTCAACTTATATAGCATCTCCAATGGACATGTCCTTTGGTAAGTGGAAGAGAGAGGAAAAGGGTCCGTGACCCATTTGAGACGCAGTCTATAATACCTAATAACCATTATCTTGGATGATTTAATTGGACTCAAATTTATGAGTGACATGGGACATTTAAATAGTCTAACATTATATTCATCTTTTTTTATCGATCGGATTTTATCACCATGGTAGAAGTTAGAAAACAATAAGAGTGCAGGGAACTGTCATCATTGAGTTCTCAATGGTTGAAGACACTTCTGAAAGGGCATTCTGTCTGCCGCATGGAAAAATACAGGACCACACTCAAAAAACACAACCTTATCCTCATTAAAGAAGCATGGAAAGTCGCTGTAAACTCAACTTTCATCATTTTTAGAGACCAGATTGTCATTTTTACCCGCTTTATCCTTCTTGTTTTCTTGTCATTCACAGCTTTAGCACACGTGGTCAGCCCATGTTTGTTTACGTCGAAGAACAAAATTCAATCTGCTTTGCTAGCATTAATCCCTGTCTCGCTTTCGGGGTTTATTTTTAGTGTGGTCATTATGTTTTCTCGATATACAATAGGGAAAATGATTGTGGATAAAGTTGAATGAGATTCTCTCAACTAAAATGCAGATACTAATGGGCCGAGATTATTGAACATATATTTGTCTAGGAGTGTAGTCGTCTCTAATTCTAGTCGTATTCTCAATATCAAGTTTTATGTTTGTAAAGGCTCTAGCAATAATATGTCTATCCATCCCCTTCTAATTGTTTTATCTTTCTTGCTACATATATTATCACTGCTACTTTTAACTCTTGAATATATCTTTAGTACAACTGTTTGCAAGTTTTGTTTTGCATGTGAATTTCTTGACAAGTGCGTCTTGTTCATAAGTTGGACATTTTTTTGATAAACTATTATTATGTTGCTACATTTTTATTTTATTTATTTTTTTGAAGTTATTATTTCATTTTAATTATTTATTATTATTTTATTCTAAGTATTTATTCGTTTTTTAACTTATTTAGTTATTTTATGACATCTTTTATATTTATTTGAATAAAATAAAAGAATTATTTATTTATTTTAATTTTATTTATCTACTTCTTTTAGTTTTTTGTTGTATTATTACTATACTATGTACTTATTTTTATTGTCACATTTACATGTAGATTTATTGAAAATAACCTCTCCATTTTATAAAAGTAAAATTACATATTATTAGATTTTTTCAAATATCACATTTTTCCGAGATTCGCGACGACGATGATGATATTTGTCTCATTTGAGATATTGTTTGGTAGTATTTCCGTGAACAGCGTGAACTTTTGAATCAGGCTGAGACTTTCTTAGACTCTACTGATCACACGGCCTTATAGTTAAACCATTAAGGAAACTGATTATGAATCATAAGTCGAGACAATAGAAACTATGTTATTGAATTAAGATGAAAGCCTACACAGTGAGCGAAAACAACTAACGAAGGGACACTATCAATACTAAGATATTTGGTCTGAGAACCCACTCACAATTCCAGATGCCTTTGTAAAAAAACACAAGGCCATTTGAATCACCAGATGTTCTAAGAAATCAAACCGACACCCTTGCTAGCCTTTTATCAAAACTACCATTTACACTTGGGAGTTTAACTAAAAATTCCTGATCAGGAACAGATGATTCTCCAAAAAAACACCCATGAATGAGCAAAAAAAAGCCTTCTAATTGGCGAGAACCTCCCAGATTAACTCGGGATCATAAGACGGCATTCTTGCAAGAGAACAGCCTTCTAATTCAATGTTCTCTGGCGTAAACATTGGACAATCAGTAGAGGAAGAGCTTTCACACTTTAAGAAATCATTTTCCGAGACAGCCGGTGACACTAATTCACCGCCCCAAATGTCACCAAAAACTATAGGAGATACGGATGATGACGACGACAGAGATGACGACGAATTTGAGTCTGCCTTCGCAAATTTACCCTTGTCATCACCATTTGGATCAATATTGTTCTTCTTTGCTGCAATCTTTTTGGCTCTCTCTTTCTTCACCTTCTGACAAATAGCTTGAATTTTTGCGTCTACTGAACTCTTCAAAGCGCTCCATTTTGCAGAATCAGTGAATCCCAAGTTACTGGGATCTTTAAGATTCGGGAAATTCAGTCTCGCATATTCGCCTCTAAGCTTATAGGCAGCACGATCGTAAGCATAAGCCGCAGCTTCTGCAGTGTCATATGTGCCTAACCAAACTCTCATTCTGTTCTGAGGAAGTCTAATCTCTGCTACCCATTTGCCCCAATGTCTCTGTCTCACTCCCCTGTACAACTTCTTCCTTATTGGAGCTAGATAACTACTTGTACTCGCAGAGTTTTGAAGTGGCTTTGGGATTGGGAGTACAGCCCCAGTAAAAGAACTGTAAGTTCCAGTTTCCTCGCCGAACTTTTGTAACAGATCTCTCTGGCGGAGATACACTGAATTGCCTAAAGGCTCAGAAGCAGGGTTGTTAACGGTACTCACCTGTGCGCAGTGAGAGAAAATTGAATCTAAAGTATTGGAGCCTCCTGCCAAAATGAGCTGCGACAGGGTGGAGCCAATATCGGCAGTTGTGCCAAATCCAAGAGGAAAGTACGTCTCTTGCATCGTTTCCAGTGACTTGACAAAACTTTCAGGGAAAGTAACGATGTATGAGAAGTGAACTCAGATAAGATACAATTATACAAAAGCTTAAGGAAGCAGGGTACCGACAAAAACTTGGACCAAACAAAACTTATTCAGGAATAATCTAAAAAGAAAAATGTCTAAAGAACCAGATAGAAATGATCTTGCTAGCGAACTCAGAGTTGGTGGAACAGTGAAGACATCACAGGTGAAGAGACTTTAAAGCTAGCGACTTAAGTATTAAAGAATCACGTGTGATCCAGGAAATTCTGAATGTGAAAAGCAAAGGTTAATAGGAAACAAGAGTGCGTAATTGGGTATGGTTATCAGAACTGGCTCTGGTTGGAGGGGAAAGCTAAAAGGAAGTGTTTTGTTTTTCTCCAACTTCCGAAGATGATCTCTAGTTCCTAAGCTGATCTTATGGTTAGGTCCAAGTTGATACATTTATAGGTGAAGATTGAACGACCTGCTAGGAAGCTCTTTTCAACTCCTCTGCATTCAAAGCCGTGGATTGCATAAAGGAGTCGCTGTATGATGACTATTCTGCCCTTACTAATTGGAAGGATCGAGAGAAGGTTGAAAAATAAAATATAATTTAATTAAAATTTATTTTAATAATTTATTATGATATCTTTTTCTTATATAATTCTTGGATGTAAAATAAAATTCTGTTGAATACAAAGAATTAAGTTTTGTATTTCAACAGTTATTAAATTGTTTAATTTTTAAACATTTAATTAAAAATTTTAAAATTTTGAACATTGAAGTATAAAATTTTAATTTTTTAAAAATAAAATTGATTGAATTCCCAAGTTAGCAACTAAAAATTTTGTTAATTTCGAATATGAATATTGTCATTTGTAGAAAAACAAATCACTCATTGATATTAAAATGCGAACAAACTTTAATTGGTAGTAACAAATTAAAAGAAATATTAACAATTGCTTGAAGAAAACTCATCTTAGGCACGTTCGATGGATATAAATGATAGCAACCCTTAAACATCTGTGAATAAGTAAAATACTTTGGGGTGTCACATATCTTTGTACTATATTGTATAAACGATTAACTTAATATGTGAACCAATTTTGTTTAATCAAATGCTTATGAACTGAAATTTAAAATAAAAAATAAAAAAGTCATTAAATTTAATAATATTTCATCTTTTCAACTGTTTTCAAACTTCTTAAAAAAAAACTGTCGTCAAACTTCTATTTTAATTATCTCGTGGCATTGACTTCGGTGAGACAATTCCTAGAGATCAAACGTCAAACTTTTGAACTCTGCCCATCCGATATAGCAGTCCTACAGATTCAGTCGTCTAATGTAAAGTCCTCACGAAGTGAGACTGGGAATGCTAACCAGATTACAAGAGAAACGATAATTTGCTTGAAAAATGTGCACTCAACATGAAATAAGGAGCAGGGTGATATTGTAATTGCAAAATCATGTGAAAGCCAAAGGTGTCCAACTCCAACACAGCACATCGTCTGAAATGGAAAATCCGTGTAGTGGTTTCACATTCATATTTGACTCCTTCCTGTGGTCCCTCTTTCTTCTCTTCCTTCTTGTCTCTGCTAGTTGTTAAAAAGCTACTTTTTCCATTTATTATTAGCCAGACTCAGATAGCTTCGTTATTAGAAGTCCAGCAACATTATTTAGAACTTGTTCCTGCCACGTGTCTCCTTATGCAATAGGACGAAACATCCATGTTGCAATGGAAACCTTCAATGCACAATGGATGCTACATTTCACAAGACCAAGTAAAGAATGACACTCAGCCGCGGAATGAATTGAGGAACGATAGACCCATTTGATTCATCATCACCGTGGGTGTGGGACCCCGCCCATTTCTCATTAAAGACGGAAAGGCAGGGTTGAAAGGTACTGTTCATAGGGCTCTCTTTTGAAAAACACTGCTTCTGCTTGCCAAGTCACACATACATACAGACACATCTTTAATGCCCTAGAAAAAAACTTTCCATGGACATGTGAAGAAACCTAACCATTTCCCATAATTCACTACTGCAATAATGTACTCTTTCCGTCTGCAATTGATTCTTCCGTATGATACTGAAGATTATTGGAATCTGAAATATCAACTTTCGGCCTCCAGAACTCTCTCTTCCCCTATGTAACAATAGCCTTAATGATATTTCATTTTACCTTCTAGTATAAAGAGTGTGTCATCTGATTATCTGATGATGTTAAAAACTTTACAGGAATTCGTTTCCATTCATTTTATGGTTTTAAATGAATGGCAGCTTGTCTATCCTCAATTAGGTTGTCCTATTATATATATGCCTCCCACATGTAAATTCATCTAACTATAGAATTATGGAACAGAACTCAAATCCAGGTAGTCGTTGAGAAACAAGTATTGATCAATGAAACTCAAAGTTGGTTGAAGATTTTATATAGCAGACCTTACAAGTTCATGTATCTTCATCTTTGAAGCAATAGCAAAAATGATCAACTAAAGGGGTATGATCGTAATCTTGCACCAAGCTCTTTCTTAATTATTGAGGCTTGGCCCGGTGAGTAAATAGTTGGATGGACTTCCCAAAAAGTTGTGTTTTGTCGGCATCCGGACTTAGTCACAGAAACACAGCACAGCCACCGCCGACTATCCAACTGGTGCTGTCTGTCTTCCAGAGGTGGGCACGTCGTCCTTCAAGTGGGTCCTCGTGTCACCTTCTCATTACTAAGCAATTTCTGGTGATAATTTCAGGATTTTTATGCACACCGGTTCTTTTGTTAGTGATGTCATGCTGGCGTAAGGCATGTCCTCATTTAGACGATTGGGTTGAGCCCTATATGGATCACATGAGCCATCGCCCACTCAAGTTGTAATTGGTCCCCATGCTTGATGTTATCTGTTTATAATCGAAACTAGGAAGCAAAGAAAAACCCACATTTCTATCAAAATTAATGTATGTTTAATCGGATGGTCGGCCTATAATTGTTATACATAGTCAACCGCATACAGGAAATGTTCTTGGACATGAAGCAATCTTCTGGATTGCCAATTAATGGCCGAAAATATAAAAAGATGACATTTTTTGCTTTTTGAGCGCTTCGACAATGTTAGCTCAATCTGCATGGATATTGAGCACCGCCTCTTTGCTGGCCGATTGGCAGGTGTCTCCTGTTTGAATATTTGGATCCTTTTAAAATGATATTACCTAGAAATGTACATGCCTTACTCTTCATATGGTCCCTCCTTATCCTAAAACATGTTCGACCTTTCTTTCTTTGCTCTGCCATTGCATATTTAGGCCTTGTAACAAGATTGAGAGCAATAATACATCTTTCTTCTCAAATTGAATTCACACTTGCCATGCTGTTTCTCTGTAACCGTAAATCCCCCTGTCACGACTTCGTATTAAAATTATTACAGATTTACTTTCAGGAAAAAGAAAATCCAAGGCAATTCCTTCATCAATTACATGAAATGATTCTCACTAGGGGGCTCTTTAGTTCTTACAATAGCCTCATCAACGCATCACTTAAGAGCCAAACACGCAGTTAGAAGAAAATAAAAGAAGAGGCGCGTGACCTAAGTCTCACTTAGGACCCACTTATTCATTATGATGACATGTTTCGCTCGTCTGGGAATATCCAGATTTATATTATCCTGTTCTTTTCCTTCTTTTGCACCCATAAATTCGCCCAGCAATGAGATTTTGTTGAAAAAAACGGTGGGCTAAGTAGAATTACTATATTTAAAGTCCACATCTAAGAGTTTTTCAAAGTAAATGCTATAACCAGCCTAATCAAAGGGTGGACCTTTCCAACAAAGGTCACCAATCTTACAAGAACACAACACTTACGTATGAGAGTCGCGGTGCATAGAGTTAAACTCATTTCGAATGATTACTTTTGAAGCTATTCTGTAATTACTTCTTGATTGACTTTTTCTAAGTTAATCAGTATTATAATAAGTATAAGTGCACGACATAACGGTAATATTGCCGGTAGGTACGGGTCGAGCCTAAGAAAATAGTGATTATTAGTAATTATTTTTTTTCCTATTATCAAGCCTACGAATAGACTTTGGATTTTAATAAAAAAAATAAAACTCAAGTAAGTAAAATAAAATAAGTAATGATATTGAACAGAGAATTAAGAATTCATTTAAAAAATTATCGATATAAAAAATTAATATATAGGTTTCGAATCTCTCTAAACCTTTAACAAATAGATTTTTTATTCTTAATTGTTTTGTTGACTTATTAGATTGTGAAGATTCCTATAATATGCTAATAGCTAACCTTGAATATACTAACAACTAATTCTAAGATTTTCAACCGAATTACCTTGGTCAAATTTTATAAAATTGTTTTACCAATATATGAATCCCTCTATTAATTTCAACTCCAATCCAAAAGATTTTTGTCATCATATCTCTAGAATTGTGATTAACTCCTTTAAGTTACGGTAAATCTATTAATCAATAGGATTTCTCAACCTCTACGTATGAAATCAAATTATGAACTAATATTCCCTAGTCTATTAGAATATAAATAAAACACGTTATTGGATTAAAATATAATAATCAAATCAATTGCATTAATAAAAGAATTAAATCATATCAAAATGTTAACATAGGATTTGTCTAACTAGGGTGTTTAGTTACACATTATTGAACACGAAATCAAATATAAATAGAAAGAACAACAAGTTGAAAATGATAGGTTCAAAACTCTAAATCTCTTAGCTTGACTTCTATCAAGTATTCTTGTGAGGTAGTAGTTTGATCTCGTATTCCGATGGATCTTTTGATGAATTCTTTATGTTTTCCTCTTTTTCTGGACCAAAATTGTCTATTAAGAACAATCTTCATGTCTAGAATCGTCTCCTCAAGTCTTCTCCCCTCGTTTGCCTCTGAAAAATGTTTTTTTTATATTGAGTTCTAGAGTTTTGGTTGATGTATAGGCTGATGCACGACCGTATATCAAACTCTGCATAAGCATCTGATAAGAAGGAATTCGGTAGAGAGAAGGAATGACTAAGAGAGGTTTTGGGTTTTTTTTAATGTGTGTCTCCTATTAAGAACGTTTTAGGCTATTAAATAGCCTTATAAAACATAACAACTATACTTAAAATAAGAAACATTAACCCACTAAAAGTAGGAAATAATAACCTACTACTAGTCTACCACTAATTTCTAGCCTTTAGTGACCTTATTGAATGAAAAGACAATTAACTAACTATTAGGAAGTTGTGCCAACGTGGGACATGTACCAATCCTCTTCATTTAAGAATCCTTGTCCACAAGGATGGAATCTGGGTATAACTTGCGTAAATGCCACTTATTTTCCCAAGTAGCATCTTCAATTGAAGCCCCTTCTATTTAATTAAGACTTCAGACTTCGGACGATATTTACCCTTATGTATGACTTGACAATCAAGCACGACTTTAGGTTGTGGAAGGATTATAGAATCATCTGTAAATGGGGGGAAGGGCAGTAGTAATTGGAGGGTCGTTTGATCCCAAATGCTTTTGTAATTAGAGGGCCATCATTTTTTATCAGCTTGACAATTCATTCTATTACGAGCTAGTGATAGATTATGTCATAACTCACGTAAAATGAAATCACGATCTCGTAAGTGCTTATCAACTGCTTGGACACAACAAATGCCTGAAACATAAGTCAGCAAACTTGGTGGTGGAATACCATATACCGCCTCAAAAGGAGTCATTTTTGTGGAGGAGTGGATTGATGTATTATAGCTAAAATCCACCCAAGGAATCCATTCGAATCACTTTCATGGCTGGTCACTGCAAAGCATTTTAAGTATTGCTCCAAAGTGCAGTTCACCACCTCGGTTTGTCTGTCAATCTGAGGGTGGTAGCTAGAACTCATCAAAGCTTAACTTTGTACCTTTGACAGATATCGTATTGTTGTAAAAACTTCTTTATTACTTGACACATGTTAGGCCACAAGAAGCTATCCTTGGGTATGAGATAGTGTCTTATGAAACCCAAAATGTCCTCCGATGGGCGATGAGTGACAGTCTTCAATTATTTGTTGAATTAAGGTTGAAGTAGGACTCAAGTACACCATGTCATCTTTGAACCATACTCCATCTTGCTGTACTAATGAATTGAGAAATTATTTTTGAGAGAGATTATGATAAAAAGAATTTTGCTTCACCTCTTCCTATAACACTGGCCCTAATCTGCATGAGGCATTGTAATAGACGGAAATTGAGATTCAACCATACGAGATAAGGAATAGCCGCTTTGTTTCCAGAGCCTCTCTTACACTCTATTTTATAATCATATCTAAGGATCTTAGAAAGCCATCAAGCTTGTGTTGGAGTAGTAATCCGTTGCTTGAGCAAATAGTTGAGACTCCTCTGGTCATTATGAACGATAAATGATTTACCGAGTGAATAAGGTCGTCATTTTTAGATAGCTTTAACAATGGGTATCATCCCTTTCTCATAAGTAGAAAATAATAAAGTTGATCCTTTTAGAGCTTCACTGAAATAAGCTACCGATCTATCCTTTTAAGAAAGGACTGCTCCAATTTGATCATAAATTGCTCATAGAAATTCAGGAGGCATAGGACTGGTAGGGATGTAAGTGCTTCTTTTAACTGTTTAAAGGCTAGTTCAGCTGATTCATTCCATTTAAATCCCTAATTAGATAGGTGTCGTGTCAATGGGGCAGCTATGCTTCCAAAATGTCAAATAAATTTGCAGTAATACCCCACTAATTCGAGAAACCCACGAACACCCTTTGTAGTTGTCAGTGTTGGCCATTATAGTATTGCTTGTATTTTTCTTAGATCTATAGTCACTCCTTGCTCTGAAATAATGTGATCCAAGTAGTCAACCTGTAAAATGCCAAATTTGCTCATTGATTCCTTGACAAATAATTGATTAGTTGCCAATATGGTAAAAAACAACTTGAAGATGTGAAAGGTGCTCTTCCCATATCTTAGAATACACAAGAATATCTTCAAAGAATACTAAGATAAACTTTCAATGATAGGGGCGGAAGAGTTAGTTCATGAGACATTGAAATGTGGCCGGGGCGTTGGTGAGGCCAAATGGCATTACGACAAACTCATAGTGCCCTTCATGTGTTTAGAAAGTCATCTTCGAAACATCTTCTTCTTGCACACAAATTTGATAAAACCCATCCTTTAAATCCACTTTGAAGAAGAATTTAGCTCCATGAAGTTCAACGAGAAGTTCATCAATCAATGGAATCGAGTATTTGTCTTTGACTGTAATAGTATTCAAGGCCCAATAGTTTACACAAAATCATCAACCACTATCGACCTTTTTTACTAGTAGAACAGGCAATGAGAATGGGCTATTACTAGGTCTTATCAACCCATATTGTAGAAGTTCTCTTACAGTCTTTTCTATTTCAACTTTTTGGTAGTAAGGGTATCAATATGGTCTGACACTCACTGGCTCTATGTTTGGTTGTAAGGGAATGCGATGATCATGAAACCATTTTGGTGGTATATGAGAAGACGGTTCAAACACTTGTTGAAACTTAGCTAGAAGTTTAGCTATATCAGGAGAAATTGGTTTTAGTTGGGGGTTGTCAATGGAAGGTAAAATCTGAAAGAAGAAACCAGTACCTTGTATGCAATTAAATTCTATATTAGTCAAAGCTTCAACGCTAGTCTGTTGCAATCCTTGAAACATGTGAGAAACTTCCCCAAGTTTGAATGTCATAGTGGGCTGTTTACAGTCCATATCAATTGGTCCAAAAGTCTCCAACCATTGAACTCCAAAACTAATTGGCATACTACAATAGGAAGAAAATAATAATCTATCGTTATAGGCTTACCTTGAACGATGATAGTGAGCGCCAGATATTGTCCAGTACAATCTATTTTTTCTTGGTTGGCCACCATAACTTGAAACTTCTTGCTTTGAATTACTGGCAATCCACACTTAGTCACCATAGCTTGATCAATGAAGTTATGAGTAGTACCGCCATCTATGAGTATAGTCACATCTCTCTTTTTCAACTTGCCCAATACATGTATCATTTGGGGATGATTGGTTCTAGCCATTGCATGAAAAGAGATTTCAAGCATGAACTCCTTTGATTTAGACTCAGTAATATCATCTCCATCTGAGTCTAGGTGAGTGGAATCATCTATCATAATCAATTGTCGACGTTCACATCGGCGACATGGAACAAACTTCTTATCACAATTGTAATATAATCCCTTTTCTCTACATTCTCGCGCCTCTTGGTTAGTAATTTGTCAAAATGTAGTTAGTATATTTGAACTTAGAATCCTACGTTGATTTGGTGAAAGGCCTAATACATTAGCTGTTGGATTAGGACTCGACTTCGGTACCACCAAGGCTAGTTGGGAGCGAATCGGTGGAACGATTTTCCTTTCTAACTGATTCCGCTCTTCAATCAAACGAGCGACCCCTATTGCATCTATCAATGTACGAGGTTGTTTAGTCTTTACATCTAGACGAATATCATCTCGAAGTCCTACAATAAAACAACCAATAGGAAAGTTTTCAAGTAAGCCATCAACACAGTGGGATAGCCTTTCGAAAGCCTCTTGATAAGTAGTTACAGATGAAGTCTATCTAAGCCGCATTAAAGCTTCTGGCAGGTCCTTGTAGTCAGTTGATCCAAACTATAAGAGGATTGCTTTAGTAATTCATCCCGAGTAAGTGGTCCTTGAAATTTCGTCAATCACCGATGCCATTGTAGAGCAATTCCTTCTAGATGAAAGGAGGCAAGCTGCACTTGTTGATCAAGAGCAATATTCTGAAATTGAAAGTATTGTTTTGCCTTGTATATCCAGCTAGTTGGATTCTCTCCATTGACTTTGGGAAGCACAATTTAAGGTGATAACGATGAGGTTCATTAGAATTATTAGGATTCGAGATATTTGGAGAATGTGAGGATTCTCCTGGGTAAAACTAGTTAATCTCTGGAAGAGTACTGTGTGTGGTATGTGAGACTCGTAAAGCTTGCAACTTGGTTAACACTGTTTGTAAGGTAGCATTAACTTGATCAAAACTAGATTCATGTCGAGCTAAGATTTCACTAACTTCGTTGCAGAATTCTACATTAGTTTTGCTCCAAATATCCATTGTCATCACCGACTCTGATACCATTTAATAAGAAGGAATTCGATAGAGAGGAGGAAGAAAAGAGAGAAGGAAAGACTAAGAGAGGTTTTGAGGTTTTTTTAAATGCGTGTCCCCTATTAAGAACGTTTTAGGCTATTAAATAGCCTTACAAAACATAACAATTATACTGAAAATAGGAAACAATAATCCACTAAAGTAGGAAACAATAATCTACTACCAGTCTACCACTAATTGCTAGCCTTTAGTGGCCTTATTAAATGAAAAGAAAATTAACTAACTATTAAGACATTGTGCCAATGTGGGACACATAACAACATCTTTCAAAATTAACATTAGAAGGTCACAATATTTGCAACTCAAATTAAATGTCTAAGATGTTGGGCCCCGAACCTTTCTGTAAGCTAGGACTGTTAAATGAGAAATTATTGGCAATTATCTATGTGTAGAGAAAAGAAGAATTTATGAATTTGAAATGAAATGGGAAAAGATGGTTTAGATACAATATGAATTATATGTGAAATATTGAAAGCATTGGAGAGGCTTTGAAAGGAGTTTTGGGCCTTTTGACCAGTGCATGTCCGTTAAACGGACATGGGTGTCCGTTCAACGGACCTTC
>JANITX010000211.1:50643188-50654103 GCA_027564395.1 Erythroxylum ulei | reverse complement strand
TAGCCAAACACAATCGTATCCCACTTGCTGCTCTCAAATCCAGATCCTCCCAATCTTCATCGCTCATACTAGATTTGTCTGTACTGATATCAGGGATTTCTCTGCCTTTCAATGCCTTGTGTAATCCTAACTCAATCAAAATGTCTCTGACTTGTGCCACAAGTCAAAATTGATTCTCCCATCGAATTTCTCCACTTCAAATCTAAGAGGATTCGAAACCCTATTTCCTGACATTTTCTTGTGCTCTTCTGCCTTAATGAATTTTACCATAGAAATGAATAGTAAACTAATAAAGTTTTCAGGAAAGAGGGGTGGGTCACAACGGACACACTTAAATACCAAGTCTTTCTTTAATCAAAATTTTCCTAGACATGTACTACCACACTACCACACCAAAACTCTACCGCACCAAATGAACCTTTCTTAAGAAAATCTTTTCTGATGTGGAAGATCAGTCAAAACTGCGACCACAGAGCATACTTAGAATTTTCAAGAAAAACACACATTGGCTCTGATACCACTTGTTGGAAATTTATACCTTCCAAACTCACACCTAAGGATATTTGATAGATAAAAATATCAGAAAATAATAATATAAGAGAATTTACGTGGAAACTCCTAAACCAAAGAAAAACTATGGGCACCGAAAAGAAAATCTGCTATGTGAAAAATTCTTACAATCACACAATTTTTCCTCTCACCCAATCTCTTAATACACCAACACACCCACAAAGAAATACCCAAGACAAACTCTCCGACTCTCACCTCAAAGGAGGAATTTAACTAGAGTCAAATTTGTCATACAAATCTTTGATTTATATTTAGTGCATTTAACAAGAAGGTAACAACCTCTTTATATAGGTAAGAATCTTGCTTTAATTATTGTCTCCAATTAATATGGGACAACAAATAAGCCAAACTCAACAAAAGATACGATAAGAAATAAATGAGAAGATGGTAATGACAAGTAAGAATAATACTAAGAGGAGTTACAAACCAAAAAAAAATACATGTTTTTATGACGTGAACAAATCAACGGAAGAGATGACTCGGTATTGGAGAAGTAGCTGCCCTCATAAGCTTTTCCAATTTTTCAATTACATTATCATCTTGTCCTGTAAAAATTAAAATACCTAGAAGGTACAAACTAAAGTAATTTATGCCTATTTCGCAGTAGATCACCTAGTTGCCTTCGATTCCGTAATCATATCTTGACCAAGAGCGGATAGAGTAATTTGAGTTTGAACCTAAATTTCTTACGCATATGACATCATCCTTTTGTGCTTGTGAAGCCATTCATGGGGTTTTCATAATTTTAATCTTTACCCCTGTGTTTAAGTTTCAGTGGAAGTGTTATTTTGAGCTTCAATTGCTACTCTACTCAATACCTTCTACTGGAAATCTTTGAGGCTTGTGTTGTGAACTCTAATTCTTCAGTCTTTTCCCTTTTTTTCCTCACAAACTCTCAGTCTCTCTGTTTTGGAGTTTTCATTTAGCGGCTTCTCTCTGTATGTTTCATATTCTTTTTCTGTGTTTGTTCCAGAGAATCAATCAATCCGAGGTTCTTAATTACATGCTGCTAATAGCAACCTTGAAAATGATAAGCCTCCTTCAAATTTTGGATTGTTTAATATTCGAATATTTCCAAAATTCGATCCAATTAAATATTGTTTACATACTATCGGAAAAAATTAATGAAGATATATCTACAAAATCAGCTAGTACCCCTATGTATGGCCAAATGATGAAAAAAAAGAAAAACAGAAATTTTAAGAGCTTGGTCTTCTCTATCTTGCAGTCTTGTATATGTTGTCAATAACATTCTGCAGTCAAGACATCCGGATCAGTAGCTTTATAGAAATGCAAGTACATTTGAGTACATGAAAAGCTACCTGGTAGTGTTTGAGAAACTGGGGCCGCTTTTTCTTATAGGTTGGGGTAAGGAGATCACGTTCTATGTCAAATGGTACAGGATCAAGGTGTACAGCCTTAACAAACTCAAAACCTTTCAACTGCCAATAGTAATCGTTAGGATTAGAGAAGTAACTATTTTAGGGAGTAATAAAAACATCTTTTAATGATTCAGAGAAACAGCCAACCTTCTTTTCTTTTCCAATCTTTGTAAGCTCTCCCAGTATGTGTTCCTTGGCCTTTGGGTTTTCACAAATAGATCTAAAGTCTCCGGCCACTCCATTTTCCTGAGCCCAACGTTCAAGTGCTTGCTGGTTTGGGTTCACAACAGCAACTAGGAAAGATTCAAAGCTGTTACCGTAAACCCATATCTGAAACATCAAAGAGTTTTGTTCAATCAAATAGAACAAGGAAATACTAACATCTGAAGCAAACCCGTCATCATTCTAGAAAAAAAAAAGTAATATGCAATGGATCCGATAAAATAAATTACCAACTATGCACAATTACAACTTGATATATCTACAAAAACCATGCCATTTATGGACAATAAGAAAAAAGAGACACTACTTGGTACATATGTAGCTACGCTAACCTCATTATTGCAAACTAAAACATCTCAATGTTACTAATATGATACATGATATTAGGACCACCTGGGCCAGCAATTCTTCTGTTGAGTCCGAAAGCATGAGAGAATTGAACCAGAAACGTTCAAAAATCAGTTGGCAAATCACCACGTATCAATTTTAAACTAAATATTTGAGTTCTCATCACATTAAACAACATACGAATAAAATAGAGGTCCATCCCCTATATGTCAAGTTAAAAATCACTTTTTATTTTTGTACAAGGTTAAGTCAAGATTATGCCAAAATTTACATTAGTCATACCACGGAAAGCCAACACCGAGAGAAGATGATGATGCTGACGACGACAATAGGGAATAATTTTTTTACAAAGCATCATAACGACATACCGAGTCAATATCAGATACGAGACCATAAATGTTCTCCAAGTTCTCAACTGCAACATATTCTCCTTGTGAAAGTTTAAATATGTTCTTTTTACGATCAATGACTTTCATGCTTCCATCTGATTGCCATTCTCCAATATCCCCTGGAGCAAACATGAAAATATTACATGGTGAGTTGAGAACAAACCAACAAAGAAAAAGTAGATTACTTTACCAAGAATACTATGGTCAAACCTGTGTGGAACCAGCCATCAATGAGGACCTCTTTTGTGAGGTCCTCGCGTTTGTAGTAACCTGAGAAGAGGGTACTTCCCTTTATACAAATTTCTCCACGTGGTTTGCTTGCGAGGGCATCATAGTTCATTTCAGGAACAGATTCTAAGCAAATGTCCACATTTGGTAAAGGAGGGCCTACAGTACCAAGCATTGAAAATTCATTTGGCAGAGAGACAAAGGTGCCTGCACAGGTTTCTGTCAGTCCTGCATCACCACAAGCATAATTGTTTTAACCCTGGCAGCAATCAAGTGTCAGAGAGAAAATTATGGCGCTTATATTGTAGTATGCATTTGGACTGTATACCATATCCCTGAAGTACATGGGCACAAGACACCACCCGCAAGAATGCTTCGACATGGATGGCAAGAGGTGCTGCTCCGGATAGAATAAGCCTTACATTTCCTCCTAATCCTTGCCTTACCTGAGAATGAGGCAAAGCTGATGAGATCTCAAAAGAGAAGCACAATTTCCTTGCATCAAATAACCTGTTTTAACAAGGGAAAGAACAATGATCACCTTGCTAAAAACAACTTTGTCAGACAGTGGAGATGCCTCACAATGTATCCTTCCTTTCTTCATAGACTTTAATTTGCTGTGATAATTATCGATGTAAAGTTGGAATTTGGTTCCAAAGTCCAAGCACGATTTGAACAGCAATAACAGCAAATCGTTAACGCACCAATCAAAAATTTATAGTCAGAAAATACTAATTCCAATTCATACCTGCAAGCAAGCAATATATTCCTTTGCTAACATGGTTGTAAAAGGTTACAGGTAAGATACGATTATTTTGCTTTTAAGTTTACTCTTTCAAAATCACCACAAAAGAGCAAATATGAATGCTGTTATAGATCATTTAAACCTAAATTGTTCAAACCCATACATCAAACTTACTGTGAGTATGCCACATTGAACAATGTCTTCTTTAACATACCCCCTTCAGAAATCTTCTGCATCAAGCCTGCAAATGTGCATGGAGTGGAAGACAATTTGTCCATCTCAATTTATGGACTACATAGAATGAGAGTAAAATAACATAGAAACAATTAACTTCGACATACTAAATGCTTGAATGAATTAGAAGAAATGAAAGATGCACAAAGTATAATTGCACTGTCATCCTTGGCAATCCTATATGCCAAGTTGGATGGTGTTAAGCCCCTAAACTAGTATTAATATCCCAGAGAAGTACTCCAATCTCAATCAGCAAAATGTTTAGTAACTCAAACATAAAAACCAAAGAGTAGTGGTGGCTGATTCATCAGTAAAAAGAAGCAAAGAGAGTAAAGAGAGTATGATGCTTTCTCAATTCAGTTCATACTTTACCAACTGGACAGGGGGGCTGTTGAAGTGATCAACCAACAAGGCAGAAGGCACAATAGTACCATCTTAAGGTTTAGTTTCGTTAATATGTAGAGAACAGAAATGATAAAAGTTTAGAGAGAATCTAGGTCAAGATTTTACCTGAATGTATTCTATCTAATACGCGTGGCACAGCACAGAAAACAGTTGGTTTTAGCTCCCCGATATCTTCAAGCAAAAGTTTTACATCCTGCAAACATGTTACAGTTAGACCCAATCTCAAAATGATGGTTACCATTAGTCCTCTAGAGGGAGAGAGTCAGCAGTGATAATGCTTACCCCTCGCCAAAACCCTATGGAGGCACCTTGTGATATAAAGAATTCCTCAATTACACGATCGAATATATGAGCAAGAGGTAGATATGACAGATAGACATCCTTTGGAGTCAACTGCAAGATTGACAGATTACGATTAAGTAAGCTTGGCAAATCACTCTTCAATGCAGCTGGGAGAAGATTAAACAATTTGACTGGCTAACAAATGCACTATATTGACAATTCAACTCAGTTTCTCAAAATGAGTATGATTTACTGAGTGTTGATCCACAAAACCAAGGCTACAAAAGAAGAAGAGAATCACCTTTTCATTGACATTTTCCAGCAGTGCTTTAACCCCAGACACAATAGTAACAATGCTATCATTGGAGATCATTACTCCCTTGGGATCTCCAGTTGTTCCACTAGTATACATAATTGTACAGATATCACTTTTCTTTTTCTCTGGGAGATCATAGTGTTTATCCTCCCCCTGTAACAAACAAGAAATGGTCATTATTTTCACTCGGTATGAATTAGGAACATTGACCGTTCAAAACTGGGTAAAACTAAAAGCCATAGCAGTTTCCCATATGTTAGTGAATGAGAATAAACAATACAGAAGCACATTACAGATCTTAAATGGAACAGAATTTGATCCACACCTCATCTCTATCCCAATCTCAACATTGTCCTGCTTATATGAGAGATACTACTCAAGAGAATCAAGATAGATTCATACCATGTGCAGCAGAGAAATAAAAACAGACAAGGACAAACATGAAGCTAAGACAAAGATTCAGTTATGGGGTACAGACGCAGGCAAGATAGACGTCTAAGGGTCAAAATTTGAAGTCAGTTTTAACTTTGGTTTGCAATTAAATAAACAGCTCATAAACAAATCGAAGGATAGATATCAAATAATGCCATACGAGTAATAAAAACTAATTACAATCAAAAGGTACATTAAGTTGACAATCTTATCCCAAGAAACCAAGTGATCTGTTATCAGTTATGCAATTAGCTTGTCAAATACAAACCAAACGTCCCTTTTTCTTCTAATTTGGGTATACATAGTAGAGTGTACAAAATTTCAGAAAAGCACAACCAAGAAGAATGGCTGATTTTGTTATCTTCTGGAAAAAGAAGCACAAAATTGTTTGGCTGAACCAGTTCAATTAGGATTTTGAGCATAAAACATTTTAGATTCTTCCGCTCAGCAGACAAGGACTCCATCTCCAGCCTTGGATCCCCCGTTGATCTAGTGGATCAGGCCTTAAAGCACTACCAAGATTAGAATAAAATCCTAAAGTCCATAATTAAGAATGAATTGCATCACATTCACAGTGCTCGAAGTATTCCTTATGTCACGTTATTCTGCTATAAATGCAATAACATAACCTCAAGTTAAGTAACATACTAGCATACCAGTTTTAAAAACTCGTCCCAAGAGTATCCTACCAAACCAAACTTCTCAATCTCTTCCCTTTGTTCTGAAGTGACCTTGCCGAAGCTCACAATTCCTGCATAGTAAATTAAACACAATCATTTCTCGAAAACAGTTGAGAAGGAAAACAAATCCTTAAGATAACTGCTTACTTTTCAAGTATTGTGTTGAGTTGGGAAATGTTTTCACTAGCTGGTAGAGCAGGAAAGATCAACAAAGGATGTTAGCACATAAAAATGAAGTTCCTAATCACAACCAGCAAACCATAAAGAGAATTTATTCAATGTCAACTCAAAAGAAAAATAAAAAAATAAAACAGAACACAATGTCAAGGATTATTGCTAATTATTGATTCCAACTCTGGCATGGTGTCGCATGAATTTGCGGTTTTGAGAGAGTTGAAATATATTACCAAAACTTTTTGGCATGAGCTGAATCCAAATTTAAATAGCTTCTCTTAAACGTAAGTATTGGTAAGATATACCTCTGAAATCTTTTTTGCTTCCGAGAAAGCAATTGAGACCTCCGAATGGCATATAATGTACTCCACTGCTCCAGCACCTAATAGTGGATGGATTCAAGAGTGTACAAAATTTCAAGTCACAATGCATGCTCACAAGTTTCAGTTCAAGCTTTGAACATGAAATAACAGTAACTATGTTTCAATAGGAAATCACTGTGCACGAATTGATGCATGCTTGAAACTGAGAATCAGACAACAACATGCTTGCATAATCAACAGGCAACCAGAAGTCCATACCTAAAGTATCATATAAAGGAACGCAGTAGAGCCCATGAGCGTTGCATGCCTGCATCAGTAACACACAAGAATATAAACTGGATGGTATATTTGACATTGAGAAAGGAAATAAAATCTATTTTTCCTTCCTGTTTCAATCAAAAAGGCAAGGCAAAGTAAATTAATAGACTGAAAAAGCACAAATCTAAAGAAATTGGACAATTAATACTATTAGTGAAGAAATATGAATCAGCAATTGAGATGTTTCGTCGCCTATCCTGACATTTGAAGTGTCACATTTCAAGGGGCATCTGAAGCGATGCCTACTCGGATTCATAGCTGAGAATTTCCTAAAATGCCACAATCAGATTCTTTGATGAACAGAGTTTCATCTATAGAAAGGTTTAGACATAAAGAGTTGCTCGGCCAAGTTTGCTCTTCACATAAGAGGAAAATATCTCAATTCCATTGAACAATATTAGTAACGATGATGACAGCAAATTCTTTTGCAAATAATAATAATAACAATAATAAAAATTAATCAATATTTAATAGAATTTACCTCCATGCTTATAATCCACTCGGGGCAGTTGGCACCGTAAATACCACACTTCTCTCCCTACAGATCATGAAGAGACCAAACAGATCAATTACACAAATTTAGCTTTGAAGTACAGAACTCCTAACAAGAAAGATAGAGCTTTACCGGTTCAACACCGCAGGTGCGGATTGAATTCCCAACTTTAATTACTATGTCATATACCTCCTTGTAAGTTTGCCATTCATATTTACCAGCCTGAAAAGAAAGTCAGGTATAAAACCAGGATCCACCAGCTTTAGCAGTGAAAAGAAGCGCAAACTTAAGACACATGCATAAATAGGCGAAAGAGTATTTCTTTTTAACGAAAAGAACACAGATAGTACCTTCCCATTCACGATCGCGCGGTGACCAAGCATTCGACTGTTGGGATATTTCTCTACACTCGCTCTGTAGACAAAAACCAATGCAAATCAATATCGTGTATCATATAGAAGAGACGCTGCAAAACATATTGTACAAGCTTAATGGACCAAAAAACAGATGTTTTTTTCACCAGAAAAGAAAATTTGTTTTACGACGATTCCAAGTAGTAACAGAGCTAGAAATCCTGAAAAGGAAAAACTGTGGCACTAAGCAAGCAAAAGATCATTGAACTTTTGGGATAAAGAAGAAGTGAATGTTAGAACACTTCAAAAATCAATCAGACTGAACTAATTATGTCGATTCATAAAGGAGAAAATCCTACGGGATATGTTAATGAACAACTAAAGTCAAAAAGAAGAAAAGTTTCCCAAGAAACCAAAACCAAAACAAACCGGAATATATCCCAGCAAGAATCCATCCCAGGAAGAAGAGGAGCAAATCCATCCTTAGCAAAAACACTTCGATAAACAGGCCCCACCGAAGGCTTCCCATCAACAGCCTCCTTCGCGTTCTCCACCTCTATCAAGTACTTCATTGGAGCCATTCCGTTTCTTTCCCTTCACACACCCTTTGCCGTGCTCTATATATACCTTTGTAAACAGAATACAGAGAGCACAGATATGTAGAGGTGTAGGTGTAGAGTGGGGATAAATATGAATGTGGCCCTCGAGATCGTTGGATTTAAAGGGCAATACAAAGAGATGGTACGAACGATATGTACAGAGGTGTCAGTGAAATATAATGATGGGAAAAGAAGAGATTTGTATATCCGCAAAAGTTTATAAATGGGATTCTTGTGTTCTCATTGTAGTTTTTGGTTGTTCAGTTTGCGTTGGATTGGAGAGTAGTTTGTTAAAAGGTGGCGGAGCAATTTCCGAGTCAAAAACGGGGAGAGATAGGATAGGATAGGATTAGAACCACCTACGTCAACTGCTCACTCTCTCTTTCTTTTCTCACTTCGCAGGTAATTTCATCGGTGACTTTTCCCGAATTGTCTAACGTGATTGCGTCAATGAGATGTCATGATAACTAGAACAGAAGATATTCTGATCCCTCAAATGACACCGTGATCGTACGTAGTCATTAGTTTTGGGGTCTGACGTCTGTCAGGTGAATGTATCCGTTAACTATTATCACTTAACCATATGTTATCATATATTTCCATTCATTCCCTGTCAAAGGACTGTCTAATTTACATCCAACAATATATAAATTCTAAGCCACAAGAAGTCAAAGGAAGGGAGTGGTAGTACCTCCAATTATTTAATCTACTAGAAGAAAAGGTGTTCTAAGCCTAATTCATTTAAATATTTCCTAGAGAGTGTTGGAGCTGGGACTGGGATAGCAAGAAAATGACGGGCGATAACAAATTATAAGATTTTCTGCCATTTTAGTCTCTACCATTTAGGCACAGAGTGAGACTCTTTCTGTTAGTTGACATCTTCTTCTCTATAACGGCAGCTAATTGGATCACACATATTGTATCATCTCTCAATCCCAACTGAAAGTCATTAGTTAGGCATTGCATTTGGCTTAGAATCTTTGATTTGAGGAAACAAGATTTTGTTTCGAGGGAATTACGCAAAATAAGACTTATATTTTTATTTTTAAAATTATTCTTTTAATCACTAGTTTCGAATGATCACGTTAACAAATAAAAATTTTGAAATTTCTAATATTCATTATGCACTAGTACATGTTTTGAGATCCTGTACAAAATGAATCAAAGAGAGAAATCCAATTCAAAAATGGAAAGATTTTTTTTTAAGAAAGCGTTTAAGAAAAATAGGATTTAAGCTTCAAGTAAAACAAACAGTTTAATGACCCCTAAAAAAAGGGAAGTTTTTTCGTCAATTTTGTAACGCCTTGGCGGCATGGCCGAGTGGTAAGGCGGGAGATTGCAAATCCTTTTTTTCCCAATTCAAATCTGGGTGTCGCTTAATCAACAAAACAAACAAAAGACGCAAAACACTTTATTGTCATTTTACTGATAGAACTTGTCGAATTTGTCCTTAACAGAAAACAGAAACACATGAAAGAAAAGGACTCTTGATATTTCCTTGATTTAGTGATAATAACAAATTTGGTGTCTTTATTAGAGATAAAACAAGCATAAATGTTGAAAAAGAGAATATTAACTATTATATAATCATAAAAAAAGAACTCGCTCTTCCTCTAGTAATTCTGCTGAGGTTAAACAACATTTGTATGTAGATATACAAAAAGAGATTTATAAATCCCATAAGATCTAAACAGTAAGATTGAGAGATAGCTTAGTAATGTTATTTTTTTCTCCAAGAATCAAGTATTGAAGTTAAAGTCAACTCTTCACTTAGATAAAATGAGATTAAAAATAGAAAATTTACTGTTACTGTGTAACCTCGTTTAAATTGTGTAATACTAATTAATAAGAATGCGTCGCTCGTATCAAGCACTTCTCAGCAAGCAGTACGCCTCGGGGACAAATTCTGTCTCGTGTCTTCCTATTTTTTCTTCCTTTTGTTTCGTAATTATATAAAAGAAAAAAAAGACAGAGTGTTTGGTTAATAAGTTTAGAAAAATATCAATTGGTAATATATTATTATTGTATTAATATTATTTTTATATCTAAATTTGGGACATTACCATGTACCTTTAGATTGTGAGAGGAATGAAAATCATTCTCACGTTAAGTGCAAGTGTCATGGGTGTGATAGATAGTTATCACACCTGTGACACTTCTTTTTTTAGTAATTAAATATAATTAATTAATTAAAATATAATTGTCACTGGTATGTGTCACGTTCGTGATACTTTTTTAAATTAAATATAATTAATTATTATATATTTTCTCTTTTTAGTAATTAAATATAATTAATTAAAATATATTAAATTTGATATAAAATAAAATTTTAATAAAATTTTATTTCTTTTTTAGCAAAATCATATTATGATTAAACAGTATTTTGAAGGCATTATTTCGCTAATTGTAAGTTGATAGAAAC
>JANITX010000211.1:50498926-50514327 GCA_027564395.1 Erythroxylum ulei | reverse complement strand
CCTTATGACTAGTTATATTATGCTCATACAAATAAAACCAAACTCTTTTGTTTTATTAATAATAAATATTTTCATTAAGAAGATTAAATTATATGTAAATACACTTGCTTTCTAGGGCACTATATTTACATAACTCTAACAACCAGCTCCTGCATCCTTTAATACCCTTTCAATTGAAAAAAAAATCTAATATTGCAAGGGATACTAAAACTCCCCAGATCCTTGATTTTTTGGGCTAACTTGTTTTGCAAGATGGCAAAGCATTCCTTACTTACAATAACCGTTGACAATTCCTTAAATCATTTTTTGTTAAAAAGGAGATATTTTAAGAACTTGGTATATTTTGGAATCGATGAAGGAGTTTCATCAAAAGGAATGTTAAGATGTAATTACTTAAAATTTTTAAAAAATTTACTAAATTTTTCTTCCTTTTTATTTATCTCAAGTCTGCTTAGATATGGAATTTCCCTTTCGTACTCTTTGATCATTTAATTCCTTAAATCCTAATAAGCTTATATTTTACATGTTATTTATGTTTGAATAACTTGGTATTCGACACTTTTACGGCATGATATATATATAATATAATATTTTCCTACATTTAGTTCATTGTTTTATAGGTGACGATCTTAAGGAGAAATACATAATTGAGTGCAACTTTCTCTATAGTTATCTAATTAAAGATATTTGAGAGTCATTTGTAAGGAAAGAAGATAGAAAACAACATTATAAAAGACTTCGTAAGTTAATTCTAGCTCAAAGATGTCAAGAAGTTGAGAAGTTTATAGAAAAAGGTATAATAGGCATTGGACTTTTCAAAAAGATAGGTGCCTATCTTTTACAAAGTTCAAAGAGGTTGAGAGGTAGAAGAATACCAGTGTCAGACTAGCATATATAAATGGCATCAAACTCATCATGCTTCTAAAAAAAAGTTGCATAATAAAATTAGCGCCGATTAGAACTTATTATTAGATAGCATACTAATTTATGATACATACAAGTTCTAAAACAAAACTGTTGCCAGTATTGATGCTATTCTAGTGATAGTTTTCATGCAAAATTTACGAGGACATGATATTCTTAAGTTCAAGTAGCCTAGAACTTTATTTTTGTAACGCTAACTATAATAAGTTTAACTTAGGGAGTTCTTTGAATGTGTTTGATAGTTTCCTTGCATATTTAGGGAGCTTTTCGAAGGTGTTTGATAGTTTCCTTACATTTTCTTTCATTGTTTTAGTATTTTATAGCATCGAAGGAGGATTCGAAGAAAGATTGTAGAAGCTTGTGACAACTTCTCTTAGTCCTTTCTTCTATTCTTTACCTTATATTGATACTTATTTGTTTTTGTTTTATTTTTGTTATGTTTAACGACTAGAAACACTAGTTAGTGTTAGGGATGTAACTTTACGATAGATCTTTCAATTATCAATGGATGATTTGGTTATTCGTTGGTTGGATTTATTCTCTTTTATCTTAATTGTTGAATTTAAGCTTAACCATCATAGATTCAATCTTAAGGACAATATGAAGAACTAAGAGAAGAAATATTATTTGTGCACTAGGAGAATAAAATTTTTAGTTACAAAGAGTATTCTAGACTAAGGTAACAACTAAATAGATTAACTATGCTTAATGAATAATTTGATTACATTGAATTGTATATTAAAAGGTCGTAGTTACCTAATTATATATACATGTATGCTTTGAGAGAAGGTATAGACACTTTATGTTAATTGTTATTTCAACCTAGATAATCAATCTTATTTGATAATTAGGATTATATAAGTAAACCCCAAATCCCTGTCATTTTCTTCATTTATTTTCCTTCACTAATTTATTTGCATAATTTTCATCATCATCATCATCATCATTATTATTATTATTATTATTATTATTGTTTTTATATATTTATTTTTCTAACTAAGATTAATAGATACTATAATGTAGTTCATGAGAGATTGATACTTTGAAATTACTCTAGCTTTAATTATTTGTTGTAATTGACTTTATATGCTTACGTATTAAGTAGATTAGCTTATCCTCTTTCTATTTCTCCTCCTTATCTTTCTTTTCTAACACAATAACCTTTTCCTTCTTTTCTTTCTTTTTTCTTCAACTTTCATCTCCTTTCCACTTCCCAAATTCATCATATTCATTTACTCCCTTGTATTTAACTCGACATTACTAGGTAAAGTACCTTACTATCTTTCATAAGGAAGTTTAGCAAGCTATTTGATATGATTTTCTAAGTTATAGATTGAGGTTTCTTGATTTTGGAGAGATGCTTCAATATTTTGGAAGCGATCCTTAGATGTAGTAATACAATTTTTCATGAGCTCCTCAAAGCTTAGCTTCCTTTGTTACTACTATTGTTAAAAGTTGAATGGAGGCCTTTATCTTGACTATCTTTGATTGTTCTATAAAAAGTCAGAATGATTCCTCCAACCTAGATTATAAGTGTTATGATAAGGGTTAATTTGAGGTTGGCTCCCTATAAAATTAATTGACTCTATCATCTATCCTATGTTGTAAGGCACTTGAAATTTGTTATTGGGATGTCCATCACCACAAATATCACAATACGTTACTTATATTGATTTAAATCTCAAACTTATAACATCAATATTCTTGCTCAAAGCTTTTAGTGCCACATCGAATGTTATCAATATGTCAACATTGTAGATACCTTATAATTTTGGCTTTAGCCTCAGGTCCATCTATCGGTAGTTTTTCATTACTATGTTTTTAATCAACTTTTGCAATTTCTTAGGAGTTTTAAAGAAGATGGTCCCGCTTGAAGATGCATCAATCAATTTCTTAGATGGGTAACTCAATCCATTATGAAACGTTTACATCTGTAATCCTAAGTTAAGTCTGTGGTGTGAGCACTTTCTCAATAACTCCTTCCATCTCTTCCATATATCATATAATGGTCTCACTCTTTGATTGGTAAAAGGAGAAGATGTCATTCCTAGTCTTGACTGCTCATACTAGAGAAAAATACCTAGCTAAAAACATTTCAACAAGACCATTCCAAGTGGAGTTTTAGAAGGCAAGGATTTTAACCATAAATTAACTTTTTTCCCTTATTGTAAAAAGGAATGATCTCAATAAAATCACAACCTCCAATGCTTCATTACTGTTGAAATTATAGTAGATCTCTAAAAAGTTGGTGATATATGCATTAGGATTCTTATTTGATAAGTCGTAAAATTCTACAATTTGTTTAACCATCTAAATCATGTTGAGCTTAATCTTAAAATTATTAGCCTCTACTCTTAACCTAGTAATACTCTATGCTATCCCCATTAATGATAAACTAGTATCCCTTATATTGTGTTGTCCTTCCTATCCTACCATCATATTTGGTAGCTTTAACTTATAATTTATAGGTTCTTATCCTTCATATTTGAAGTCCTTCCAATTTCTAGATCTAGATTAAAAAGTACTTGAATTGCTCTTGTTTGTAAACTAAAGTAATAAAATCTTTAAATTCAACCAATAAACATAATATCAAGAAAGAAAATTATAAAATAACTATGTAAAAAAGAAAAATTATTAGATTAATAAAAATAAAGTGTTCCTAGTATCTTAGTTCCCTAGCAACAATGTCAAAAACTTGATGTATGAAATTTTCAACTATAATAAAGATTACTAAATAAGTGAACCTATCTTTCTCATAGTATAGTTTAGTGAATACGAGTGTCTATCTTACAAGAATATAAGTATAATGGTGATCTACTTTTTGTCCGCAAGTATACAAAGTTAGTCATGTTATTATAGACTATTAATCCTATAGAGAATTGATCACTAAATCTATTAATCTTAGATAAACAAATAAACTAAATAAAGTAGATGATTGATTAAAGAGGATTTGATTAATAAACTAATGAAAACAAGATAAAGAAGGTAACAAAGAAAGATTAATAAAAAGTAAATAGGGATTTAGGGTTCACTTTTATAGAATTTCAATTATCATACATAATTAATTATCTAGGTTAAAATAACAAATAAAAACTAACCTGTGGTATCTATGCCCTCCATCGAGGCACATATGTATATCTAATTAGGTAAATACCACCTTTTGATGTATAATTTAACCTAATTAAAATTATTAAGTATAATTAAGCAATATAATTATCACTAAAGTCTAGGATATCATCTTTCTTTAACATTAAAATATTTGTTATCTTATTTCATAGATTCTACTTCACCTATTGATCCTTCAGATAATTCCTAAGATTGAATATACAATGGTTAATAACAAATCCAATATTAAGAACAAATAGAATAAATTTAAATAATTAAATAATAAAAATTTATAAATAATTGAAGAATCCTTACAAGCTATATCTCTAACCCTAACTAGGCTTTCTAGCCACTAAATATAATGAAAAATAATTATGAATAAATAAATCTCAACAAAAAGAAATTAGTAGAAGGTAAGAAATAGAGAAGATGTCACTGACTTCTCTAATCTTACTCCAATGAAAAGCTATGAAAACTAAACAAGAGTCTTCCTAAATTTTTACTAGAAGACCCCCTAAGTTAATTATAATACAAGTACTTATAGATAAGGTTACAACAACTTAAATGGATTAAATTTATGAAATAATACTTCCTTGTAGATTATGTTTAAAAACTAGTGTTAGGCCAACATTAACACTGATGTTAGTCTTTTTTTGTAACTCCTAGGCATCATAAATCAACATATAATTGGACCTTGATACCAAGTTGTAACCAACACTAGTTTATAATGTTTTTCTTTGAAAATTTATGACAATGCTGGCACTAATGCTAGATTGAATTTGGTGTTGATTTTGTCCTACTTTAGCTTGTAAGACCACTTAAAAGACAGGTGTCAAATCTACATGGAACATTGACATCTATTGTGCCTTGTGTTGATAAGTTTTAGATAAAAACTTTCAATATCGTAAGTATACAAATTGTAACTTATAATATCAAAGGTATAGTTCTCATGAGGATAATTAGACACCTACCAACTATACTAAACTCTGTATAAGGTAGTAAAGATTAATTATAATTAAAATAAATTACTAAAATTGAAATAACTTACAAAACGAAACAATTAAATAATTGAGTTGCCAATAAGAATGAATATGATCAAAGTTGGAAACTTAGGAATTATTCTATCCTTGTTTTTGTCTCCCCTTATTTTTGTTTATCCAATTATACTTAATCCTAGATATCTTTACGCTCTCCCAATATCTAATCAAGTAAGCCTAACTTAAATTGATAATAGTAGAATTGTAACCTCTCGAGTCACAAAACTACTCTTAACGATTTAATTGGATTTGAAGCATAATTAAAGATAATTAATTCAAAATTATCTTGCTTAAATTGTTCATTAATTTGATAATTGTAGATATATTAAGCTACCAAATATCAGTGCACACTTGAAACCATGTAACTTGATTTGCTATCTCAATTTATTACCAAGTATAAGCATAACAATTATCACAAAGAATTCATAGATGTATTAAATTTAGCAAGAATAAGGTTCAACGAAATAGTTCAAGAACAATCCCTAATATGAATTTATAAACTCATAATCATGTTTAACATCATAATAATCCAAATAAACATCCAAGAAAATGAAATAATTAAAGAGAAAAGAAAGAAAAACTAGTTGGAGTATTGATCTGGAAATCTGGAATTTTTAGAGCTTCATTGATGTCTCCTCTTGATCTTCTTTTGTTTTGGTGTTTGTTGCGTTTAATATTTACTAGTGCTTGAGGCTTCTAGAGTTGTTTATAAGGTTTCCCAACTTAATTTTGTTCAAAATATACCCTAAAACGTCAAATGTAAAGAAAAACTCACGAGCTAGAAAAGTTGAAATTTGTTGTTAGTCAATCCTATCAAGATCATAAGGGTGTCATGATCATGACATGCATTGTTTCATGCTTCAAATTCTTCTTCTTTTCTTAATTTCCTATTTTCTTCCCTTAAAAGCACATCAAACACCCCTTGAAATATAAAATTAAGATCAGATTCCTGCTCTAAACTAATCAAATAATTAAAACACATACGAACATTAATAAGACACTATTCTAAGTCCTAAACATATAATTATCATATAAGAAAACACTTAAACACCTAGAAAAACATACTATAATATACACCTATCAACATCCTCATACCTAAACCTTTGCTTTTCCTAAAAAAAAACTAAAACCACAAATAAAGAATACACAAAAAGCACATAATCACAAAATAATGCAATAATGGTACAATGGTATCAAACCTTATGGAATTAACTTAACCTAAAACATCAATCACTCAAAATGTGCCAACATATTAACTTATTCCTTTCAAGTTTAAGTGATTTGATTTGAATATACATATCAATCAAAATATTAGCACCCTATTCATTCACTTGTGACATTTGTAAGTATGCACTTATTATTATTGATCAATTAAAAAGGTAAACTGTCACTAAGTAACCCTTCATGAAAATTCTTGCTAATATTAAAATATTACTAGGTTTAATTCATTGTAAAACCATTTTTTTGATTTTCTTTAACAATAACCTAATTTTTTGACACGAAGGCAAACACTTTGTCATGAATATCCCTTGATTACTTAACTAGGTCACGTTTTTTATTTAGTTTGGTTGGAGCGTCATTTTAGCTTTTTAACATGAAGATAAAAATTTTCTCATGAATGCCCCAAGTTACTAAGTTATATCACACCTCTCAACTAGTTACCAGCTCTGTTCTTAACCTAATTTTCTTAAAAAGGGCAAGCAGAATAAAAATTTTAGTTAACATTTTTTAAGTTTTTTTTAGCCTACTTCATTTCTTTTTAGTCAATCACTCTCATGAAAGGGTATTAATAATTCTAACCAATTCAATTGACTATAATTATAAATGTATATAAACAAATTTCGTAAAGTGAAAGAATAGGTGCCATATCCTAATTATCATGCATATTCATCTCAAAGACACTTAAAAAAACAAAATTAACAAGTTACTATGCCTTTATAATTTAAATGATTGTGTTTAATGTCACCAATTCCATTCAATTCACGCCATTAACACTTTCACTAACATAATAAAAATGCTAAATTCACATAGAATTGATATGCAATTGCATATACATCCCCACAATTGAACAACACATTGTCCTCAATGTGAGAAACAAAACAATACCAATAAAGATAAATAACAACAAAGAAAAAGTTAGAGGAAGAATATTTATGGTGATTTGGGTGGTGATGGTATTAGTAATAAAATTTGGAGACGCTCTATGCCATAGAGCTCTATTAATTCACTCCCTATAAAATAAACATAAAAATAAAAATAACAAAGCACTAAGAAAATATAATGAAAATAAACAACAAACGTATCCTAATTCTTAAGTTGCCCCCAAGTAGCACTTGGTTAATGTCATTAGCTTGATGTACGCTTCATGTCTACCCTCAACCTGGGTCTATTATGAGTGGCTTGCTTCTACTTGTTTCATCCCATGGTGGTTTAGTAACCTTTAAATAAGCCACATGTTGAAAGATAATCAGAAGGACATAATTTAACAAATTAACAAATCCAAATAAGTCCAGCAATGCCCTTTTCCATAATACATTGTCAATAAAATAGGGAATAATGAAACTCCTTGAATCGTAAATTGAATACAACAGTTTGTCCTGTAAAAATGTGAACTCTCTTCTTCTTCTACAGTCACCCTTGTCCCCTCTTCTTCTTCAGCTTCTTAAATAGAGACTTATCTTCCTCAACCTCTATTTCCTCTTTCCTCTGTTCTTCCATATCTTTTTGAACAACAACTGCATTTATGAATTCGACCTTTATCTCCTCAAAACTCTAGGCATTAATGGGCTCTAGTAACTTGTTCTATCTGGTCAGCGTCTTTAGTCAAAGAAAAACTCTCTTATAAGACACGGTGGCTAGTTTCATCGTTGGCAAGATCTTCCATTAATTCAAATGAAGCATAATCGTTCAATTCATTAGCGCAAGAGTTACTCCACTCTGAATTATCAATATGCTCATGGCTCCAGTAACTTGTTGTATCTAGTCAGTGTCTTCAGTCAAAGAAAAACTCTCTTAGAAGACATAGTGGCTAGCTTCACCGTTGGTAAGATCTTCTATTAAATATTAAGATGAAGCATAATCGTTCAATTCATCAGTGTAAGAGTTGCTCCACTCTGAATTATCAATACACTCATTTAGTGTATTATGAGGCCAGTTTTGCAAGCAATATAGATGCTCCCACATATAATATGGTGCTTAACATTGAAATTGTAGTGGCTACCCCACAAATTTCACAACATAAGATGGATGTCAATCATACTTTCATATTATTTGGAAGACTCCTCACATTCCTTGTTAACAATGCATTGGTAAGTTGCCCAACTTGAACCTCTAAGTTATAAAGAGTAGAGGAGTGGTTCTTTATGAATTGATCAAATTTGGCTTCAATCCTCCTTTGACTTTCATCTTAGCTATCATTGGAGCTCAACATGTCTATTAACTTGTCTAACTTTTACTGTAAGTATCCAAGCCTACTCTTTTAGAAACTTAGTGGACCTTGTGTTCTCATATAATCTCCTGCCTTGTTAATCTATGAATAATTTGGGTGCTACTGCCTCCCAAGATATTATATATTATAGTAACTCACATTTATGTTGTAATGCCTTCATTGGCTTGGAAGAAAAGGTCTACTATTTGCTTAGCTTGAAGTTAATTTCTTCTCTCTTTTTTTTGTCTTGTGTTCAAGCATTTGCAATCACATAAGAAAAATATCAAATCCTTAAATTAAAGGAATTTAAATAGTATAAAATGCCTTTTACTTCCCAGCAATGGCATCATACATTTGTTAATAAGTTTTATATAAAAACTTTCAAGACCGCAAGTATACGAGGAATAATTAGACACCTAAACACTTGAATAAAACTTTGTATAAGGTACTAAAAATTGATTTTAATGAAAATAAATTAATAAAATTAAAATAACTAACAAAATGAAATAATTGAATAATTGAGATGCCAATAAGAATGAATATGATCAAAGATGGAAACTTAGAAAATTGTTTTGTCTCCCCTTATTCTTGTTTATCCAATTATGCTTGATCCTAGATATTCTAGGTTTTGATTGCCCTCTCTCAAGATCTAAACAAGTAAGCCAATTAAAATCGATAATAATAAAATTGTAACCTTTCGATTTTAAAAACTACTTTTAACTATTTAATTAGATTTGAAGCAATTCCAAGAATAATTAATTCACATTTAAGATCTTTCTTTAATTGTTCATTAACATGATAATCATAGTTCTATTAAGCTATCAACTCTCTTTGCACACCTTAGCATATGTAACTTGATTCACTCTCTCAATTTATTACTAAGTATAAGCATAACAATTACACTCATATATTTATTAAATTTAACAAGAATAAAGTTCAACAAAATAGTTCAAGAACAATCCCTAATATGAATTTAGAAACTCATAATCATGTTTAACATTATAATAATCTAAATAAAAATCTAATAAAATGACAAAATTGAAGAGAAAAGAAAGAAAAACTAGTTGGAGTCTTGATATGGAAATTTAGAATTTTTGGAGCTTCATTTAATGTCTCGTTTTGATCTAGTGGCTGCTGTGGTTTTTAGTGTTTTTCTTGTCTTTAAATAAAATTTGAAGCTTCTAGGGTTATTTATGGGTTTCTTAATTTAATTTGGTTTCAAAAATAGCCCCAAAACATTAAAAGTATAGAAAAACTCTCGAGTTGAAAAAACTCAAATTTGCTAGAATTTATTGTTTGTCATGCCTGTCATGATCGTGAGGGTGTCACAATCTTGACATGCATTGTTTCATGCTTCAAATTCTTCATCTTTTCTTCAATTTTTTGTTTCCCCTCACTCACAAATACATCAAACACCCCTTTAAACATAAAATTAAGATCAGATTCTTACTTTAAACCAATTGAACAATTAAAACACATACAAACATTAAGAACACTATTCTAAGTCCTAAACACATAATTATCATGTAATAAAACACTTAAACACCTAGAAAAATATGCTATAATCTACACCTATCACCTTGTTGCACTAATTAGCTCCCTATTTCTTCTACAAACTCGTTTTTCCATCCTATTATCTTTCAAATGACTCTAATATATCATTGGTTGGACAACTATGGAGAACATTGCACTAAATATCATATTTACTCCTCATATTCATCACCTATAAGACAATGAATTAAACATAGAAAACCGTGATAAAATCCATATAAAACATGTTACAAAAGTGAAAAATACCAAATAAATTAACATAAATAACATGTAAAATATATATCTATCAAGTAATAATAGTCTTTCTATTATTTAATTTAACAAAATACATGATTGAATTAAAAACATAATTAGCAAACTAAAATTAATAATTTAAAATAATAAACCAAAGCAATAAACAAAAATGAAATAATCAATTGATAAATAAGATATAGATATAGAATCACCCTAAAATCTTTTTATGATTGAATTTATTCTGACTCAATTATTAACCCTTGTTTCCTCAATTGACAGAAATTTATAGTGACAATCATATTCTTTCTCAAACACAACAAATAATTATGAATAATTCATATGATGACTAATCAATCTAAACAAATAGTTTTAAGGTTAATCCTATCTAGATGTTTTCCAAGTTCTTTTGAAAAATGAATAATGTATTACTATAGCAGGAACTAGTAAAACAATACAATGAGTTCAAGGCTTAAAAGCCTATATGAGAACTACAAAAAATATAAAAGATCAGAAAAAATGTACAAATGATAAGATTAAAGTGCAACAAAAAGAAAAACTTACTGTTGCTATATGTTTTTCATATCATTAGAAATGGAAAGATGTGCATTTTTAACATGTATATGTGATCTGACCATGTTGATAGCTCTGTCAGCAATAAGATATTTATTTTCCTTCTTATCTGTGAATCTTCTATTGTTTCTTTCTTTCCAAATGCAATTGATAGTAACGGTAAAAACAGCTTTGCGGTTCCTTGTGTGACAAATAACCCATCTCAGGACATGCTCCCAATGATATCTAGAATGAGAGATAGGAAATAGATGCAAGATTCTACTCCAAATAGATTTAGTGTAATTGTATAGAAAAAATAAGTGATCCTTATCCTCAATAGCCCTACTACAGAGTAAACATGAAGTATCCATCCTACCCATCCATTGACTCTTAGTTTGAAGCATGTTCTTAATAGCCAACCATGTTATGAAGGAAGCCTTAGGACAGATATTGTGTTTCCAAAACAAGTTGTGTCAGGGAATAGCAGTGGAGTTAGCAGAAAATAGTTTGCAACAAGATTGGTTGGTAAATACACTATTTGGGTTAAGAGCCCAAATGATATAATCCTCTGTAACAATGTTTTGAAGCCCAAGGAAGTGTTCCATAAGGGAATGAAAACCTCTAATGTTTGCTTGCCATTCACCATTCGCAATTAAGGAAGAAACTTTGAAGTTAAAGCTATTCTATTTCTGATACTTAGGAAGTCTAAAGAATGAATGAGGGGATTGCTAACCAGCCAGTTGTCAAACCAAAACCAAGTCTTACCTCCGTTACCAATTTTGTGCTTGATACAAGGGTAGATGATATCTCTTAGTTTCATCAACTGCTTTAGTATCTAAAAACCTTCCCTAGAATAATCAGTATGCCAAAATTTAGCTCATACTAAGAATTAGAAACCAAAAAAAAAAAAAGATAAAAGAAATCATTCTCATGGATCTTCAAATCTTGTTGCAATCCTTTTTTTTCCTCCAAAATTGATTTGTTCTTATCTCAAAAGGATCTAATTCATCTTCTTCACGTCCTCCTTAAAAAAGTTATCTTTTTTATTATCATAAAATCATAAAAAATCAAAGTTTTTTTATACTAATATAGGTCTATGCTAGACCTATGTTGGTCCTATGTTCTTAACAACGTTTTAAAAAAAATCCTATTTTATGTAAAATCACTACAATATAGGTTGCCAATGTGGATCTATTATTGGACCCCAATTTTGGCATGTCTCTTAAGTATAAAAGCCATAAAGCATTAAACGAAGGGCAAAGTGGACATTTTACACTCATTAAGGGTAAAATTGGAAGAAGAAAATAGGGTCTTGTTTTCAGGAAGAAGGAAAAAAGTGAACGAAGGAGAGAAGAAGAGAAAATAATGAAAAAGAAGAGAGAAAGGAGAGAGGTCGTTCTTGAGAGGAAAGAAGGAAGAGTAAGTAGGGTTTCATCTTTTCTTAGCTTTTAAGAGTGATTTTGAGATTGTTAAAGAAGAGAAAAAGAAAGAGGAAGAGAAGATCTTCCATTTAAGCCAATAATCTCTTTATTTGGCGAAGATTCAAGGTAGGTTCATTTTTAATCCTTTGGATTTTTGGAAGGGTTTTAGTTCATGAAGCTTAGGAAATGCAGGGGTTTGAGTATTCTAGAATCAATTTTAGTGAATATACTTTGTTTAGGTTCTCAATTTGTATTCCTATTGAATGGAATTTTTGTCAATGTTAAAGCAAATCAAGAAGGGCAAGAGGAGCAAGAGGAGAGGCACCTTTGAGCAAGTTTTAAAGCAAGGAATTCAAGGTGGGTTATATGTTTGTAGTTGAGTTAATGAGCCATAAATGTTTTTCCAAATCAATATAATTAAATGATTTTAAATCGCTTCATAAATGTTGCATTTGTTGCTCCTTAAATTCTCTAAGAATTGTTACATGAATTTTATTGATGAATTATGAAATGAAGATGGAAATTGTATTTTGAAATATATCATACTTATGGAAATCATGTTTTCGAAATGTACCTTTTGGGCAATATGTTTGCAAGTTTTGAAATTCATGTTTGTGTGGGTTAGTGGTGGTCCATTCTGTTATGTCATGTGCACATTGACAATGTTAAAGGCTTCTCCCACCTACCTTCTAATGGCATAGAGCTCCTTCACAGACTCCCTTATGTTTACGAACTACGTAAAACTATTATGTGAGTTTATGATAGTTCGTTCTGTTCTTACTGGAGATTCACAAGAACTCCCTCATGTTTATGGACCTACCCAAACTATTTTGATTGCTTATGTGTTTATAAAGTGTTGACAAGTTTGATAAATACATGATTTATGTTATTTATGATTTTTTTTGATAAGTTGAGAATTTGGGAAATATGTGTTTTTATAGATTCAATGAATATTTTCAATGGTTTGGCTTGTTTCTCGATTATAAACTTGTTACTCGCGAGCTTTCAACCTCACCCCCATTCTTCCCCATCTCCAGGTGATGAGCAAGAGATCGAGTGATCGAGTCAAGAGTCAAGGCATCACTCCAATTCTGCATATTTTTGTATTTTAAGTTAGTTTTTGAAAAACACAAGGCTTTAGCTATATTTCAAGGTTTACTTGTTCTTGTAATTTTTTTATTTTTGGGTTATGAGACCAATGTTGTATTATGGCTTGAAATGCCCATTAAAGCTTTGTAAAACTCTTCTTTGACGATAATGTAATATATTTGTGCTTTAGCTCATAACTTTCCAAGTTTTGCATTTCTTTATCAACAGACTAAGATTTGAAGAAGTTTCATTTGTATATGTTTGTATTCATCTTTTGGTTGAGTGGTTTAGGGTTGTGGAATTGTGACACGTCGTTACGCTAGTCAAAATAAAATAACTAAACTACTACTATAGCAGTGGTGAGTCTAGGTCGATCCCTCAGAGAGTGTGTGTAAAGTTTATGGAATGAAATTAACCGGTGTTTATTAAAAAAGGGGTTTTGGATTTTGAAAAAAGAAAATAAAATAAAACTAACTAATAAAAACAAATTAAAGAAAATATGCAAAAAATGATAAAGTTGGGGAATTCGATAAGGACCCAGTTCTTTGGTTCAATCTCAGCCTATACCCTGATTAAGCATATTTCATTAATTTATTGTTCTTTAACCTCTTCTAGCAACTATTAATCATGGGTTAACAACTAACCCGAGTTTTTCCTTAGATTTTTTTAATCAAGATACGATCGTTAATTAAACCTAACTACCAAACAACCTAGGATATGATCTCTAGATTTAATTAGGCAGTAGCATTACGAATTAGGAAAACCGATTAACCAAGGCAACAACCATATACGATGCGTCATTTAACCTAGGTTATGTTATCCCTAATGATTACGAATCATTAGTCGCTACACATTAATTCAACATAACAATTACGGATTATATCAAAATTCTAGCAATGGTTTTGCAATTAACGATTCAATGAACTCATTAAAATCATCAACTCACAATACCAAATGGGTTTATACACAAATAACCGAATAATAACGAAAATCCGATTATCCATACACAAAACCTAAATCAATTAACATAGGATAACACAATCAATTCCTAATGAGAGAAAGAAATAATAAAATAATAAAAAATACTTAACCCAAGTCATCGGCATCGATATCGCCTCTCAACTAGTGTCGGGATGCCTAGCCCTTCATGAGTCTTTCTTGGAAAAATGATTTAGCCCCCATTCCAATCCCTAGCCAAAAATCCCTTAATTTCTCTTCACTGTCGCTTCTCACTGTTCACTGTAGCTGGGACTTCTCTACTGTAGCGCTCCTCATGCAGCTTTCCTTCATCTGCATTTAACGAAGATCCAAACCTCTCTACTGCTACCGTCTACTATTGTTGCACTGTTCCACTGTAGCTCTTGATGGGACGAATAAACGTCCCCCTTTGCTTAAAACCCTCCTTCCTGCTGAGCTGCCTTTTTGCGTATAAAACACATAGACGCAGCGTTTAATGCTGCGTTACTGCATTTCACAATAATGCAGCATTTAACGCTGTGTCATGCAGCAACGCAGCGTGTGCTGCGTTCACGCTGCATGGACGCAGTGTTAACGCATGCATTTAGCAACCTATTTTTTTTATATCTGCTTGTATTTAAAATTTTTCTTCTTCTTTGTCTTCCATTTTTCGTCTTTTAATTTTCTCTGTCTCACTCCATGAAAACAAGCGAGTATTGATCTTCAAAAAATGTCCCAAATGGGGTGCTTTCGACTCACTTTAATTTCTTTGCTTCCAAATTGTACCTAAATTCATATATGAATTAAAGTGAGTATCTTAAGCATTTTTGTATCATTAATTGCTAAGTATAAATAATTAAATATATCAACAATTAAAAACATCAATTTCTCCCACAGTTAGCTTTTGTCCGTCCTCGGGCAAAACATCCAAATTAAGTTCAAAGACTCAAAACATTTACTTAATTCCCATATTTTTCCAAGACTATATAATCATAACCAAAGATGAGTGACTTTCAAAAATCATAGCAAAAAATCAACATTCCAAGCTTTTACTCATGATCAATCAACATTCAATATCTTCAAAAACTGAGCAATCTAATGGTAGAC
>JANITX010000211.1:50443885-50455114 GCA_027564395.1 Erythroxylum ulei | reverse complement strand
AACGTTAGGAAGAGCTGAGCGTGAGAAGTGACTCCATCTCTAATGAGATTTTTCAATATTAGTATCATTTTAAATGTTTCAATGAAATCTTTGTAATGATATATTTTGTATAAAATAGTATATATTTTAAATTTAATTACTTAATAAATTACGTAAATAAATCAAATTAAAATAAAGACATAAAAAAATTATGCAAAAAAAAAAAGGCAAAATTATCTTTTTACAGTGCATAAATATCAACACACCAACTTTTAGGTCGCCGATAGGATCCTCGAGTCTGTCCTCATCGAATCTCTGCCTCAATATGGCTAAAAGTTCTTCCCACTTCATCGTTTCTCCTTCCTTCTGATTTCTTATCATGAGCAAGTACCACTCTTGGGCTATGCCTTCTATGTGTGTGGAAGCTACTCCCTTCTTCAGTTCTTTGGGTGTGTGATCCATCATGAAGAATTGTGCGCATCGGTAGCTCCGTTTCTTTACACTTGTTCCATCAAACGTAGGAAAGTCAATTTTGTTGAATCTTGTCGGAACAGTATACTGGCCACTTTCTCTCAAGTTTCTCATCATAACTTCAGTATCTTGTATTCCCATCTTCTGCATGAGTTGTTGGAACATTGATTTAATATCATTGATCTCCTTTTCATTCCTTATTTGGCCTTCCAGTAGATCCTTCGTGCCTTCTTCAAGGCAACGTACCTTCGCTCCTCTCGTATTTTCTCCCATCAATCGTTGACAAGGGTCGTCTGTCCTGATACCAAATGTTTTGTTATATTTAACTCAAATCGTACAATTTCTAAGCAATGTACTTAGAATAACATATTTTAGAGATGAAGAAGATGACACTATTTAGATTTTTCATTGCGTAACGGAGTCGTTGCAATGGCTATTTAACAGTACATATCGAATCGTGATACCGACATGTGTTCATTTTATAGATCGGTGTATCTTCCTTATTTACGATAATAGTGCTTCAACGTCGTTTCTGTTTTCTTCTTCATTTACATGTTAATTGTTCGTAACACCATGTATCCACAATTGAATGTTCAATGTTAAAAGAACAGATACAGAAATTTGAAAGTGACGTTTTTCCTGAAATGTTGAAAGTTAATGCAAGATCTTTACATATGGAATTTACTGGTTCTTGGAACAGCCGGAACCATAAGTATGGCATACGATATGACAGAAGCTACAGAAACCGTAGACGGCAAGATGCTTAAATCAATTTGAATTCTTTTCAAGCCTGGTTTCGAGTATAACAGACTTAGGATTCTTCCCTGGAGGGCCCTTTTCCCTACGTTCAAGCTCTTCCAGCCGGAATGTTATTAACCGATCCCAGTTTCCTCCTTCAAAGAGCACTCCTGCTTTTCCATCGGTGATTCTCTGAACAATCCCACAATACATATAATATGGGCTGTTGGGATTCTTCACAATGGCTATCATGCCAGGCAGTAATAGTGGTAGTTCCGGGGCTTTTGGCTTCTTTGAGGCAGTGAGCACCACCATACTATCTGTATCAGCAACAGACTGTTTCTTAGGAGGTGGATTTTCCCCTACAAACTTTTTCAATCCCTTTTCTCCACCGGGGAATCCCCCAGTTAGCCCCATCAGCTCCTTCTCAAAAGCGTTTTCTGGAACACTAACTGTTGCTGACGCATCCGGGCTTTCTGTATTTGCTTCTCTAGCTGATGATTGTTCTACAACATTCCTCTTCAACTCTTGCTGCAGACCCTGTTCTCCATTGCAGAGTCCTCTGCCTCCTAGGATCTCAAAGATATCAAATTTGGCACTCTGTAGCTTCAATCTGGACTCTTTGGTTATCAAAGTGAGGGATTTATGTGGACGGTTGGGGAGGTTTGTTAGGCCAAGAAATTGGGATCCAGGCAAAGTGCCTTGAAGGGTTTGGAGAGAGATGGAGGAAGCCATGGTGCTGCAGAAACCCGAGTGTCTGGAGGCAAATTCTCTACTTCTGACCACAGATTGGATCTTTTGTTTGGATAATCTTATCTTTCACAATTTTATATCACTGTTCTTTGACGGGTGTCCTTGTCACCAATGAAGTTATCGGCTCGGTCTTCGTAATTTTCACATTGTTTGTTTGTAGAAGATACGTTCAGCTTGCGTGAAACAACATTTCCCTGTTTCCTTCTAACGAAGCTAAATTAGTATCCGACGAGGGCCTGAGAGAAAAGATCCGTCTTTCCCAAAGCAGATCAATCCTCAATTCGACGATTCAATAGAACATTCCTTTTATACCCAAAAAAAAATTTAGAGAGCCTATTCTTAAGTAAATGAAGGCTGAAATCTAATCTTCGTTATGTATGTTGTACGCATCAAATAAATGTGTGAAATATGAAAGTGGATAAGAGCCAATTTTGCTTTAAAGGGATTAATAACAATTTTAATGTTTAGAAATTAGAATTGATTGCAATTCATTTAAAATTTTGGTAATTAAATTTTTTAATATTGTATGAAATTTATAATTTGAGTATGAAAGGTGCTAGTTTAAATAAATATGTTATTTATTCAATTAAAATTATTTAATAAATATATTTTTAAAAATAAAAATTACAGTGAAAATATAGAGGTGGAACCAAAGGTTGATTAATATTCAAGGGGAGGCAAAAATAGTAGCGGGTCTGTTTTCAGAGTCCAAATCTTCTATCTAGTTTTATGGTATTTTATCGTGTTTAGTGAATCTCAGCTATTTATTTATGCAGACTTCATGTTTATTTACGTAGAGTCTACGCGAAACCCGCATAAATAAATAGCTAAAATTTACTGGACATAATAAGATATTATAAAATTGGACAGAAGATATTGTCCTGTTTTCGGCCGTTGCTATTATGATTTTAGATTGGAACCTAATCGACCACTAAGACCTTTTCTTTTTATTTTTCCTTAAAAGAAAATAACTGATATACCTACCGTTCAATATGCCGTGTCCATTTTCATGGGGTCAAGCCACTTTCCGTGAACTAAAGAAGTACTTCGACGAGCTTCCCATCTTTTCTCCGTTAATAAAGTTCTCTATCTGCGTGCAAATACGGTAAAATTGCTGACTTTTCACTCTGTTTCTTTCCTTAGATCCTTCCAACTTTTTAGATGCATGAATACAAGTTAATGAAAGCTCCCCCCTGTTGGTCAAGAAGGTTGGGTCTATAGGGTTTGATTTTCTTGGATTTGTTGGTTGTTTTCTGATCTGATTGTATGTAATCGCTCCATCTTCTAGTGTTTGAAATTGCTAGGGCTTCATCCAAATGTGTATCTCTAACCTAAAATCATTCAAGAACTTGATGGTGGTGACTTTGGTTTTGAGGGTAGAGGCTAATCTTTAATGGTTGGTACGAGCACAACCGTGCCTGTATAACTTTGTTTTGTACTATTTCTGGGAATTGATATGTAGGCCCTCTAAGCTTATTGCATATTGGCTATTGTGTTTCCATGCAGGTTTCTCTTTGTACAAGATAGAAGTTCCGTCCTTCATGATGGATAATTTATATGTCCTGGGATTAATTAATTGATCCTTAGTGTTCTCATTATTCCATAGGTGTAGCTCTCAGTGATAGGATTCTTTAACTTTTACCTTTCCTCGTTCACCTATATCGGGCTTCTGAATGGATGCCTAACTTTGTTTGATGCTTCCAACACCCTTGGACGCAAATTCTCTATTATCGCAGAATCTGCAAAGTATTTCTCTTCAAGCTGTTGCGAATTATGTCAAATTAACAGCCGTATGACCACTAGGATTTTATTGCAGTAGGTAGTATCTTCTCACCTTGTGTTATGTTTCAAGTCTTTCTACTTCTATCCTTGGAGGGGCAACTGAGAAACCTTTAGGCTGACCCATATTCACGTATTCCTATAACTGACCATACAGCTCTACATAATATAGGACAGTTAATCTGGGAATGCTTCATGTTGATAACTTTCTTGTGCTGAAGCCTAAAGATGCTTGTTTTGTTAAGTTTGATTGTCTATCACAAACTTCTCATTCTGAATCTTTGCGATTGTTCTTTGTAGGTTTTGTAACTTTTTCTTGGAGCATATAAGCTTCATGGAAGATGGTCTTAATAAGATAAAAATTGTGCCAGATCACTTTCAAGTTTCAAATTCCATTGAAGAAACTCCTAAAAGCAAGACTTCATCTATTCCACCACCTAGGATCAGTAGTTCGTCAAGGTATTCCTTTTGTTCTTCCAGAAGAAAAAAAAAAAACAAAAGCTTAAGTAGAAACTTTGAATTAACGTCAACTCAGTTCTGTTTTAGAATAGGTCTCGTAGCTGCATTTGGACTGGAAGAAAACTGAGGACCGCAGTTATGCGGAATTTTTTTAGTATGCGAGGGTTGCCATGGGGTTCAAGCTCTGATGGACAGGAAAAGGTTCATTTATAGCTCCTTTTAATTTGCTGTTTAGTGATACTTTAAATTAACACATTACCAGACACCAAAATTTTTTACCTCATCTTCAGGTTCAGTTAAATGCAGCAGAGTTAGAATCTCTTAGATCAGAACTTGCTGAACTAGAAGAGAGAGAAGCTTATTTGAAAGCTCAGTAAGGACAGCTTGATCTTTTGGACGTTATGATGTAGATTGACTTTTATTTGGAAAGTGTGTAATCTGTTTACCTTTTCATCACATGCATACTTATTGTATTAGCAAAAGTAAACCAAGGAAGGATGTTAGGCTCTCTATTTTCCAAAGTTAGCTTTGGGCTCTGGTAGCAATAAGGAACATAAATGGTTTATCAGATACGTGACAATCATTGTTAAAAAAATATTTGGATTAACTTACCCGTTAGTTTGTTATTTGTCTATTTCATATTTATATAATAAACCTTAAATTCATCTCTTTTATCTCTTTTGGGAGAGACGGATCTTAGTTTGTAGATGACATGTATTCTGTGCATGAACTGTGAAAGTTAATTGTTTGCAGGTTGGAGCATGTTGATGAAATTCTGCGCTACGCCCGACTCTCAGGCTATTTGTACATTCGAACTGTATTGATGCTCTTCTTTCTATTTTGTTCCTTATTACTTATACCGCAATATGTTTTGCTCATTGCTGTCCTAACCTACTTTTACTCTTTATCTACTTTTCTGCTTTCTAGAGGTGGACTGCTCTACCTGGGGAGCCTGCTCCAATTGATGATACTGATGTTGATGATTGGCTACCTCGCTTTCTTGTACTTCATGGTCCATGTATATTTTTCTATTTGTCATGTACAGGTAATTGATTTAGATGATGGTGCATGATGTTGGCTATAACTTTGTATGCTTGCTGTGCTACATTTGGAGAGATATGACAAAACATATGTTCATGACTAACTCTGTCTATGCTGTTATGATTACAATGGTAAAAACTCCACACCTGTATGCATAATATTTGGTGCCTTTATTTAAGCACATTCTACTTTTAAATAAATAACTCTTAGTACTGTTGGCTGATAAGAAGTTGTCTTGCAGATTTGAGTCCACAAGATTCGACTCTACTATCTGATATTGTTGAAGTAGGTTCTCTGCCAAGCTTTACACGAGAGGATGACGAAACACGACATTGCTTTTATATCTTAACAAACCATGGGCTGCGATATGAGTGCTCAAATAATTCTAAGATGCAGGTATTCCAATTTGCATTGTGGTTAATTCCCATTTTTCTAATAATGCACTCAACCATAACTTGTTGCTCTTTATTGCAAAGAAGTAGTGATTTGCCTTTAAGGCAGTTATACCTTGATATTACTTTTTGATTGTCCACATAAGAAGTCTCCTTGGAAAGTGTAGCATGTTTAGTTGTCATGGTTCTTTGATATGCAAAAGTTTGTTATGCTTAGATACAACCAAGTTACTGACAGTATCATTCACTTCATCATTAAGATAAGAACTAGAAATGCTTTGTTCTTTCCTTGCGACTAACTTCGACATTGATTATCTCATTCTGGAACATGAAACAATTTAGTGGGTGATCTTTGTTGGAATTGTCGTCTAGTTCATGACTTGGATAACTTGTTTTGCAAGAAGTTGATGTCCTTTCTATTGCAGTGTACTGGATGAGCTGTTGCTTGACTGCAATGCGTAGTTTCTTTTTGTTTAGAAACTTCTGTTTTAAGAATTATATACCATAATAGATCAACAATACCATCTTCATTAAGTTTGATTCTCTTAGTTTCCTCAGGTGGATTTGTGGCTGGAGGCATTAAAAACTGACTGCAAGTTGGATTCTGATACAATAGCTCCCAATGGTTTGAGTAGCAGATGATGTATTTACGGATTTTCGCACTGAGCTGTACATAGACTAGAGATGAAATGTACATAGAGTGAACTATGATGTCACTAATTTGTTCATTAAATTTCTGTGCCTAATAGAACGAAACTCTGATTAAAAAGAACCCAGATTAACCGAAGATTTTAGTAAATGATAAATTACGAGTTCCACTGACAAAGTTGTTCTCATCGGCATCCCAGTTGGTGCAATTTCCATGTAGTTGATAACATAAAGCCCTCGTGAAGGTTCATGGGGCCATACATGACCGTCAGTACATATCTCAGCACACGCTCGCTAAACGCGAAAACGCCATTAAGTTCTTGCAAGGCATTGGTAACTCGCATCATACACCACGCACAGTTGGGTTGTTTTACGCAAAAGGACTCCTAGCTTAATTTTGATACTTTTTTTTTTTTTTGTAAATCAGAAAAATTTTATACAAAAGTAAAAAGTTTATATACACAGCTAGAGATTACCTACAATCTCTTGCCTACAAAGAAAAAACAAAGGATAAAATCATAAGAACAACATAATGCAAAGAAATAACCTAAGCATTAGTCGACCCGCAAAAATCGCCTCACAAGTAGTCTAAGAAGACTAAACCCAATACCCTACTACATAAATTTTGATACCTCTTTTGAATGACCAAAATGAATAAGTTTGTTCTTTTAGAAATGAATGAGTTCCACTTGTCCGCCCACAATCAACTCAATTCTGTACTTGTCCAAGCTTCACGACAATCTCTGTAGGCACTGGAGAGAGAGAGGTTCCTCATGTTTTCAAGTTAACCCACAAGTTCCGTAAGGAACAGATTATCTTCTCTCTATAAAAGTCTTTTGTCAAATTGTTACGCTGGAAAGAAGTGCGGAGAAAGGATCGACGTAACGGATTCATCTTCTCTTTCTCTCTCTCTAATTCTTGATTGTTTTACGAAATCAAAAATTAGGCTTTGGAAATTATAAGTCAACAAATGGGCAGGAGAACTATTGATCTTGATTGGTGGTATACACAGATAAGTTAAATCAAACTACTGTATAATTTTTAATATTCAAATGATGAAGCTTGATATAAATCTTAATATATAATTATGAATTATTTAATTAACAGGCTATCTACTAATTAGAGGTAAGATTATGTACTATTAGACCTTCTCAAATTTCGCATCTTAGCGAGATTTATACTGAGTATTGTTGTTGTTGTTGAATTATTTGATTAGAGAATTAAAAAATATATTAAAAGAATTTTTTAACATATTTAATTCTAATTATAAATTATATAAATAAAAATTAAAGAGATAATGTCTAATTTAATTAAGTTGGATTTAATTATAAAATTTAAAAATTTTAGAGATCAAAAACGGAAAAAAATTAATTTTATTAAGTTAATTATAATTATAATTTAATTAGATAGAAACGCTAATCTATATTTATAACATAAAAAGATTTAACTTAAGTGAGCTAACACTCTTATTTGTTGAGTTCTCATAAGTTGGACATTTAAATAATTTCATTATCATCACTCAATCTGAGGTCCCGTAATGAAGCGGAGTTTGAGAAGGTCTGATAGTACGTGACCTTATTCCTCATTTAAATAATTTGTAGTCGATAATTTCATTAAAAATATATTTTTAAAAGAATACCAAAATAAAATTGTCTTTAATCATTTTATTCTCTACTCATGTTTGGAGTTATTCTTTTAAAAAATTTTGATAAAAATTATTTTAACTGCATTTCTAACAATGTGCCCTACTTAGATATTCTAAAGTTTCATTAATTGATCAGGTAACGAGCGATCATATGGCGATCGTTCATGTGTTGGAACTTCCAATCATAGCACTGTTTGAAACAATTAAGATACAAATATGGGACGGAACATGTTTTAAATATGGGAGATTGGGTTTCTGTTAAAACTCCAGCTTTATTGTCAGTAGTGTGCGGCAACGGTCTTCCCACAAGCCAAAGTCTCTTTATTAACTTTTTAGTCATTTCTAGATATTGTGTATTGCTTTGGAGTTATGGGAGCACGCATTTACCACAATTGAAGATGCACGAACCAGATTGTTCTACTTTTACGTGTTTCAGTAGCTATTTCGGATTGCCGCTGATTCAACAAATATATCCTGACATCAAATTCTACGGACAAAGCTTTTGATGGAGGAGGCAATGTTACGGAAAAGATCAATATGAGAATAGTAAACAACTGTAAACTTTTTTTTGGTACATCATATAAGACTAAAGAAAACTAGTCTCGACGAGAAGCCACTCCATAAGTATCTGCTTGTAATAAACAAAAAATATCTGGAGGCGGTTTGTTCCAAATCTGAAGACCACCGAAAAACCTGAACCTAGTCGAGTAAGAAAGTCTGCACATTGATTTCCTTCACGAAAGGAGTGAGACAATTTATAGTTAATGTTACAGTCAAGCAAAGACCATATATCACGAATAATCTGAACATGACACTACAAGAAAACAATAGTTTACCGACAGACATTTCCGTCGGAAAACTATGATATTCCGTCGGTAGAAGTAATTACCGACGGAAAAAAACAAACGGTCAAAATCGTCGGTGAAAGCAGCGTAGTTAAATCTACCGACAATATATTTTCGTTGATAATTTAGCAACGGCCGAAAACATATTACCAACGGTATAAATAACGTCGGTAATAATATTACTGATGGACAAAAGTTAACAACTTACCGTCGGTAATATTTAGCAATGGCTTAAATCCGTCGGTCAATAGAAGGGAATGTAAATGAACGGCTTGTAACACACCGAATTCTGTTGGTAATTAAAATTTAATTTCCGACGGTATGTTATTTTCCATCGGTATTAGGAGATAAGGAATTTTTTAAAAACATTTTCCAATTTCATAATGTTGTGATAAATGCATAATGTTAAGAGTTACCAATAATGTGTGCATTATAAATTAATTTGTATATATATATAAATTTGATTAATAAGAAAATTAATTGATAATATAACGTGAAAATTATTTGAATTGATAATAAAAGCAGTGCAATGTGCAAAACTTATGTTTGTAATTGAAAACAAATGACAAAGACAAGTTAATGCCGTGGTGATCGTGGCTGATCTGAACTGCCAAGCCTCCCCTTCAACTGTTCTATCTCCTGTCTAAGTTGAGCCATCTGCTCCAGCAGCTCTCTCATCTTGGTCATTTGCTCTATCTCCGCTCTCATCTTAGCCACCTGCTCCATCTCCTCTCTTATCTTTGTCACCTGCTCCATCTCCTCTCTTATCCTTGTCACCTGCTCCATCTCCTCTCTTAGCTTTGTCATCTGCTCGATGTTCTTAGCTTCCATCTCTCGTCTCATCTTAGCTATCTGCTCCATATGCTGCATCCGTTCATTAACGTTAGCTTCTGTGATGTGAGCTATCTGCTCCTTCAATGTGTCCACTGTGGCTCGAAGCTCGGTTACTTCATTGCTGTTCGCTGGCTTAGCCGATGCTGCTGTACTGGACAGGGAAGAGCGCGAATAACATGTGTTCGCATTCGAACCTAACCCGAATATCCTCCCACGATGGTCCCTACGACCCACAACATCCAGATATGTCTAAGTCTCATCTACAGGTTGATCCTCCTGAGTCTGCAGCTGAATGGTTTGTTGTATTTGGTCTTATTAGGAAGCAATGTTGACATGAGTAAGGGATTATTGAAAAAGAAATTATAAAAATGTATTAATTTGACATTAATTCAGCTCTCTACATCGGTGTTGACGAATATTACACCATCATGTTTCTTCGTGTGGGTGTGCAAAAACAACTAGATAAGTGTAGGCTTGATCTCCAATGACGTTTCCTACATGTATAACCCAAATTGTCATATGTGAATTACAATTTATAAAAATTTCAGCAGAATTTCCTCTATTTTTATAATATTTGCCCCTGTTAAACAAATCAAATAACATAACACATCCATATATGGCACCAGACATTAATAACATAATCATTTTGTAGAAAACAACATAATAAAATATATACAAAATAATTGTCAAGTTTAGATACTTACAAGTCTATGTGTATGCTCGTTATGGGTTATTGATCCTTCCGTATGTACAGGAAGACTCTGACCCCTGGCCTCCACGCCTGTTGGCCGAGTTACGCTCTGATATGGACATTGCTGCAGGTGATTTCCAATACTCGGTCCAACGACTCCAAATATCCTCTGAAATATAACGCGGTCGTGCACCAGCCTTATGTATCGCATTAATAAAGTCGCAATAACGTGTACTTTTCCCATACTTTATACATGCTGGCATCGAAACAAGAATCCCAGTAAAATACTTTCTGAAATAAGAAGGCAACAAATTATATAATGTAATAATATTTATGTCACTTGTGTTTATAAGTCAATATAAAAAGAAAGTAAATCTTTTTTGTACCTCAAACTCCTGAAAGTAAAATTGCTTTGTGGCGGCCGATATATTCTTCCACGCATAACCCTCAGGTTCAATTCTTTGCTTAAACGTGGAAGTCATATTTCTAGAACTCAGACCAGACGGAACCAACCTAATAAAATAAATCATTTTATACTGTGAAGTAACTGATAAACCTAAGACAATTGAAAGGAAACTGTGGGTAATGTGATTTCACGTACTGTTCATTGATAATTGTTATTAACTTTCTTCCATCCGATCCCTCAGCTAGAGTCTGACCGACGTCTCCTCTATCCGATACATTGGTATTGGATGATATATGAGTTAGGGATGGGGATGGAGTAGCAAGAGGAGCAGTAGGTGATGCCTCATTTGCAACTGTCAGTCCTGGAGGAGGAGAAGGTGAGTCATTTCGAGTAGCAGACTGTGATGAACCACCTTCACAGTAAGTTGCTCCGAACATGGCTCTAAACCAAGGTCTCATAACCTCACGCTGTCTGATTGAGCCCAAGTTTTCATTATTAATTGGCTGCATTTTCATAACTTTAGATGAACCTTTTGACTCCTAATTACG
>JANITX010000211.1:50384182-50400206 GCA_027564395.1 Erythroxylum ulei | reverse complement strand
TACTTATTATTAATTTATTATTATTATTAATTATTTTGTGCTTATTATTATTATTATTGTTATTATTATTAATTATTGTTATCATTATTAATAATTGTTAAAAATTTTATAGTTTTTAATATTAATTTTATTATACGAAATTAGTTATCTTATTATTATTATTATTATTAATTGTGAGAAGGATAAACTTATCTTTTATTAGAATAGCTATTCTTAAAAAAATTAAAGATAGGTAGAGATGAGTTTTATATATTTATCGTAATTTTAAAATAAATTTTTTTATGCATAACTATTTTGAATTTAGTTTGTAACGTGACGTAAGGTTAGTAATATATTAGAAATAGCTATTCCAGCTATTTATTTAAACCAAATAGCCGGTAGTAATTTTAATATATTTGAGCAAACCAACTCCTGTTTACTTGGAAGTTGGAAGTTGAAGCCAAAAAAAAAAGCCAAGTCTTCCTCACCAAAGTCGGTGAAGACTGAAGAACCACACCCTCATTGATTAGTTCTGTACATTCAGATGATCAAATTCCAGCCGCGTGTCTATCCATTGAGTGATACTAGCATCTGTTTTTGGTCGGACCTTTGTCAAAAGGTGGGATCACATCATCTGTACCAACAGAGAAGCTGTGTATGTCAAATTGCTATTTAGTTTTTGATGGTATAATTGAAATAGTTTCTTTTCCAGCCATCTAGCCCATCTGTTTATTAGGCAGGACATGTGTCACGCCTATCTCTGCCTATCTCTAGAATATTTATGGTCTGTGAACTGTACAAATTAATAGAAAAACCCTTATCTCACATGGGGCTGCGGTTTTCCTTCTCACTTGGTTGCCAACTGAGCCAATCCATCTGTTGCTTTTGCATGTTAAAAGGCAAAGATGGGAACGTGGCTAGATGTTATTAAACGGATGAAGTTGCCTTTTATATGTAAATCCAACCAGGGCATCTACAACTACTTTTAGTTTTTGTTTATATAATTCGCTCATTTGAAGTTAAGATGTATTGTATTTTAGAGAATGAGGTTATTACACTTTTTTTTTTTATTTTTTACGAAATATTGTAAAAAGATCTTAATTATAAGAAAGCAATTTTGTAATTAAGAGTATTACTTACAAAGTGTTAAGATGTATTGCTTACGAAGTGTTCTAGGAAGGTCTTCATTATTATTATTATGCCAATTTTGCAGGAAGGAAAATTTTGATCCCAAATTTTAAATAGTTACATACACGAAAGACAGTTTAAACCCGCAACTTCATTTAAGTCAAGAAAGTTTCTTATTAACTCGCAAGTTCTTATTACACTTTTATCCAACCTATTTTGTTGGCAAATTGGCATAGTTAGGTTCGACTTTCGAGAGGGTTCACATGCTGTTTAGGTTGCACGCAACACCTATAAGCTGTAGAAGGCAAGATATAATGGTGAATGTCTAGTTGATGGCTCCACCACTATCACGAATATTCCATCAACTATTATTGCGAAGAATGAATAAATGGAAAAACGTATCTTATTCTTTAATTCTTTTGCTTGATGCAATTGAATAAACAAAAGGTGGATATAAGACCGTTTGTGAAAAATCAACCTTAACATCTTTAGGTGAGATATGGTAATCATATTCTCCAAAGTAAAAACAACCATATCTCAAAAGGAAAAACATCATCTTTTTTGGTTATCCGTTATAACGAGATGAGATTTCCTTGGTCAAACTTCACCTTTCACATCAGCAGATTTGACAAAAGACATTTATGCCCTCTTCCACTACCCCAGCCCCAACTATAAAACAATCCTTATTAACTAACTTTTAAAAGCGATGAGCACAATCCTGCATGGTGTGCTGTAACATGTTCCCTCCACAAGCTGTGGTCTAAATCTAATAAAATAAGCTTACACGACAATTCCTTACTAGCCCAAATCCCAACATTAACTAACAATTTTAGGAGAAAATGTTGGCTGGTGATGCAAAAGAAGTCATGGTCGGTTACTTATTAATAATTATCTTAAACCCAAGTTTAACCAAACTTCATCTGCTTCAACTAGCTCATGCCTATCCTATATGTTAAGAATTTGTAAATTGTTTTCCATTTTGAGGTTTGAAAAGGTGGAGAGTGCAATAAAGAAGGGGGAAAGTAGCGAACTGGAAATGTCCACCAGAGAATCTCAGAATTTAGCTACACGCTTTGGAAGGGTCCAATGAAGTTCTGCCACTGACCAAGATCTCAGCATACAAACTTCTGCCACGTGCCCAATTTGCCTTTATTCGTTGCTTCTCTGGACCCCACTTTTTTTCAATTTTTTCTTTTTTAACCCAATTAAGTTTTGGCTTTTAGTTATATATATATTATTTACCTTAGCGCTCTCCCGTACACATTCTCCGCCGCTTTTCTCATAAACCACCGTCAGACTCCGTGCTCTTATAAATTTCTCCACACCTTTCTCGGTTTTCCTTTCATAATCATCCAAAACACAGAAATCCTATTAATCTTTCTCTCAAAAGTTCTGTTCTTTGGTGTTTAGACCATGCCTAACGGTACAATTTTGGTCACCGGAGGTGCCGGTTACATTGGGAGTCACACGGTGCTTCAGCTCCTTTCAGGGGGCTACTCCGTCGTCGTCGTTGATAATCTCGATAACGCTTCCGAGGTTGCGCTTAAAAGGGTGAAGGAGCTTGCTGGAAAACATGGCAAGAGCCTCTCTTTTCACAAGGTTAGTTGCTTGTTTTATCGAGCTCTTTTTGGGGTTGTTGTGGAGTGGAAAGTTTTTGACTTGTTTTGATGTTTTGTGATTATCTGAAGTTTGGGTTCTTGTGTTGATTAGATCCATGAATTTTACCTTGTAGCCTGGTAGTTTTGTTCTTTTCGTATGTTTTATTCATTATTGTTTGGAAGCAATAATGTGTATTAAAATACCGAATTCCTGACATGGAAGTTGTCTAGTTTGTGTCTACTAATGATTTCTATACTTTTTTTAGTTTCTTACCAGTGCTAACTGCTAACGTATAGACTGCTGGCTTATTCTGATTCATGGAAATATGTTTTGACCTTAAGGTTGACCTCCGTGACAAGCCGGCTCTTGAGAAGATTTTCTTCGGTTCAAAGTACGAGGAGCTCTTTTTTAACCATCTTCTATTGGTTTTATAATTATAATTCTAGCTTTTGGCTACTGTTTTAGTTTTGTTCTGTTTTCACTTTTGAAAATTACTTTTCTGCAGATTTGATGCTGTCATCCACTTTGCTGGGTTGAAAGCAGTTGGTGAGAGTGTGGAAAAACCATTGTTGTATTATGACAACAACCTTATTGGGACCATAACTCTTCTGGAAGTAATGAGTGCTCATGGGTGCAAGAAGGTATAGTGAGCCTTTTGTTAACTAATGATCTGTGGGGTTGTATTTGCTGATATTCCAAAATTTGAAATGGTTTCAGCTTGTGTTTTCATCGTCAGCAACTGTTTATGGCTGGCCTAAAGAAGTTCCATGTACAGAGGAGTCGCCCATATGTGCTATGAATCCATATGGACGAACCAAGGTATGTTCCTGACGTTCAATACTTGCATGCTAATAACTTACTTTAGGTAATTAATTAGTTTTATATAGACTGGAGATTATTCAGATAGTTTTCTGCTTTATGTGCCTCTTGAGTTTTCCTGAAAATATTTCTTCCTTTACTAAGATTCCTCATCTAACAAGGCTGGTTTTCCAGCTTTTCATTGAAGAGATATGCCGTGATATTCACCGCTCAGACCCTGAATGGAAGATTATTTTGCTCAGATACTTCAATCCTGTTGGTGCTCATCCTAGCGGTCATATTGGTGAGGATCCACGTGGAATTCCTAACAATTTAATGCCATATGTACAACAAGTGGCTGTTGGTAGGCGACCTCACCTGACAGTCTTTGGAAATGACTACTCAACTGAGGATGGAACAGGGGTATGCTTTTATTTTCTATGCGCTGTTCTTTTGAATTTTTTGGCATTTATGTATGTCTTGAAAATCGAAAAATGTAACCATCCTTATTTTTCCCAGAATTTGAACCCTATTTAAAGTTCTTAGTCAATTTCTTACCTTTTCAGCATAATGATTAGAAGGGTTAACTTTTAAGATGGGTTTTCAAAGAATTTCAAAGATGGGTTCCCTGAATGTTCCTAGGTTTGTTTATTTCTAGATTTTGTCAACCATAAGGGTCATGTAAGGTCTTGCTGTGCTAATTGATATAGAATTTGCCTCATATGTGTTGTCTGCCGTGAAAATTCCTTTCCCTTGGTGGGAAGATGTTTTAAATCCAGTTCTGCATATTTTGAATGTAATCTTCTATTTGCAGGTACGAGACTATATTCATATTGTTGATTTAGCTGATGGGCACGCAGCGGCATTGCGTAAGCTAACAGCTCCTAAGATCGGTACGTTCTTGTGTTGTGATCCATGACAAATTTTGTGATTTATTGTCCTTTGGAATAGCTATTTAATATAGGCAGCAAATTTTTTGTCGATTTCAGTTCATGCATTGAGATATTATTTGTTATCTATACTTTGAAGTCTTAGAATATGATGTATCTACATCTTGGTATATGCCATTATCTGTGTGGAGGTTAACATGATAATAATGAGTGAAATGTCTTGACCTCTGGGTAGTTGTTAGAAGATTCGTCTGAGTCCAACTGGTAGTTTTTTGGCTTTTCCTCATCTTCCTTGATCATGGTTCAACTTTTTATGCAAGTTTCCTTAGTTGCATCATTGGAGGTTTGACCTATTTCATATTGTAAATCGGTTGTATGATATCTGACTGCTGTGGGATATTGATCATTGGTTGGTGGAATTTATGTGCTCCACAGGTTGTGAGGTTTACAACTTGGGAACAGGAAAAGGAACATCGGTTTTGGAGATGGTTTCAGCTTTTGAAAAGGCATCTGGAAAGGTACAAATTTTCCATTTATACGTCTCAAATTCTCTTAAGATAGTCATGCTTACTACAGCATATATGCTGGTGGATTTGTTTCATTGGAAATATTGAGCTTGAGTTACGATTGCAAGCAGATTTGTTAATTTTGATCTTGTTCCTTTAGTTTAGGTGAAGGTGTCCATATTTGAATCGTGCAAACTATTTAGAACTTTCTCCATTTTGATTTTTGCACTTCTAAATTTTCATTATATATATGATGGTTGAATTAAAAAATAGTGACCAGATCTTTTAGGAGTCAATAAGCACCTTCTGCAAACCATGAAGCTCACGGAGTTGATGCAACTCCATTAAGCACCTATAAGCCAAGAATAAAAGTATCATCTTATCGCTTCCATTGTATGGCAGAAAATTCCTCTTCAAATTGCTGGAAGAAGACCTGGAGATGCTACAATTGTTTATGCATCAACAGCTAAGGCAGAACGGGAATTAAATTGGAAGTAAGTTTTGAAGATGTGAACTCTTTGTCCTGTTGTTTCCAGTGATGATTAATTGCGTCTGCTCAGTCAATAACATTAGATTTCATGTCGGGCACAAAGATCAGTGTCCTATTCTCTTTAGTTTCACTTACACGAGTAATTCGATTGCAGGGCAAAGTATGGCATTGAAGAAATGTGTAGGGATCAGTGGAATTGGGCAAGCAAGAATCCGTATGGCTATGGATCTACTGAATCTACTAACTAAACAGGATTGGACAAACCAGTAGTTTAGTCTATATCTTGTGTCACCCAAGTTATCATGCTTAGGAGACCTTCAGAATGTAGAAAATGAAGTAGCAGATGTCTTGAAGGTGACAACATTGTGGAGATAGTATAGAACAATAATGTCGCGGGTCATGGGGTGACCTTCATATAAGTAGATGTCGATCAGGCTGTACTTATTGCAATTTATCCTTAGTATGGATAAAAATAGAATGATATATTAACCTTTTGAAATTAGCTAGTGTAAATCAATAACTATAGCTTCTTTGGGTTCTTTTTTAGTTTATTCTTGTTCTGTTCTTTGTAGAGCGTTATATAATCTTCTGTTCTCGGTTGGGGAATTACTTAGAGCCACAATTTTGATGTGTATGACAATGGGTTGCCAAATGGAGAGTAGTCTCATTCCAGTTCGCAGCAGCTGTATTTGCTAGTGACAATCTGGTCCTTTGTGGCTACTTTTGTAGGTGGTTCACAAACGATGACAATTACCTTACAGTCATTTTACTAAACTATAGTATACATGGTTGGTAGATAATGGTAGGAATCTTTTGTTTCTTTTTATTTTCAAGAAGTTGAATGCCATTCTTGGAAGTTGCTGAGACGAATCTATATTTTGCGCTGATTGGCGGCAGAGAGTTTAGTCGATATTGGAAAAAAGATAAGACGCATTTTCAAAGATTTACAGGACGTTGGATATTCTTTAATTTTTATTTCTAGGGACCTTGATTTGTGCTATCTAACATTTGATGTTATCAACTATTTTGGTATTTTAAGCCTAAACGTTGATGTTTGAGTTTGCGAATAAGATAACAACTAGATTCAATAACGAGGTGTTATTCACTTTAGCTAGAGGGTGTGTATTATCTTCACTTAGTTGAAAATGGTAACTTTTGTATGAGAGTATAAAAATGAATCTCTGCAGGGAGACTTACAAATTTTATAAGATCTCAATAATTTCTTTAAACCTATGGAATTCAAATGTTATCGTATTCTTTAATAAATCAATATTTAAAATAAAGTTTTAAACCCAATGTATTAATAAAAGGGTTAATTATTAAAAAATTGAACTTAACTTCATTTTGCAATAATAAAATGCTTCAATTTTTAATTTATCGTAAAAATAATTTGTCTTTAATCTCTTGTTAATGTAAATAAAAACAAAAACAACATCTTGATTAAATAAGAGTAACGTTGTATATTATTAAACCTCTTCAAATTGACATTTCAGCGGAATTTTGACCTTGTGTTGTTGTTATTATTGCTTGGACCTGTAATCCTCCGGCAGATCCATTCGGTTATAGGTGGAACACAAATGCAAACAATTGGTTATCTCGGGCTTTGACTTGTATAAAGAGGAAATGTTGGAATAGCAAGTACAATCCTGACGCTAAAGTCATAATAGAAATTTTTTCTAGACTCTGTAATATTCAGTTTTAACACTTTATTGACAAGAAGCTGAGCGGAAAGATGCAAAGCTTTGCAATACATGGGTTGTAGAGCCCAGATTCACAGTCGCCTGTCCAGATATTTATTAAAAGTGTATTTAGTTAATTATATTAATAAATAATTAATAAAATTCAAATTCAAATTCAAATTATATAAATTTATTAAATATTAATTTAAAAAATATATATTTAATTTTGTTATACTCTTTTTTTTTTTTTAACCGTGAAAAAGCAGAACTTGAATTATCCCTCATTTATCTCCCAGTTGTAGTATTAATAAATTTCCTTGTAAAAAAAAAAGATTAAGATTTGATCAAACTTCCTCTTCCATCTTTTAAAACTTAGTTAAGATTTAGATCTAGTATCCAATTTCTATGTCTACACTGCTCTCTTTTACAACTTATTTAGATACACCCTACCGACTCCTTCTTATTCTTATAATAAGAATCTTAGTTTTATAATGAGAATGTATATAACTGAGCCATTTTCTTGTATCTGAGAAGAACTTCGAAATTAATAGGAAGAAAGCTTAATCGGAATGAATCAAAAATTTTCTTCTATGATTGATCAGTATAAACATCAACAACTCCGAATTGGATCGGTTTCACCTCAACAAATAAGTGCTTGGGCCAAGAAAATCTACCAAATGGAGAGATTGTTAGAGAGGTGACATTTTGATTTGGATCCTTTTCCTTTCTTTTAATATATTTTTTTGATTTTGAGTTGGATCAAATCCATTTTTTACAAGGGCTTATTTATGTATCAAAATTTTCTTTTTGGAAAGTTCATTTATGCATCATTTATTTGGTCGAAATTGTTGGGCAATTTTGTCATTTCCTATAAAGTTAAACAATCATTAATTGTATTTTTCAGTTTTTAATAATTTACCAGTTATGTTACGTAATTTAATCCAGATAAAGGTAATAAAGTGGCCCAATAAATGATCTAAATTAATGAGTCGAAGTCTGAGAGGAAAATGGATCCTAATTAGTGTGGACCAAACCCATATCAGGCCTGTGATAGAGAAGCCCGATATAGAAGCTATAAATGAAGGTTAAGGTCTTCTACAGTTGCTTATATCATTCATAAGCATACGGATTCTCTGACCTGTTAAGAACACTTACATATTGAGAAAACTGTAGAAAGACATTAACCATGTGTCGGTGAATGATTCCCGTGAAAGTCCCAAAAAATTGGAGCTCGTTTTGGCCATGAAAACTGCTTTGAAAGTCAAGATGAAACTAGAATCAGGAATTCCACATTTCCTTCCTTTTTAACGCTTTCATGAGTGATATGGGACACGTAATAATATCTATGCTACATGTTACACATGGTAGCAGAGCGGTTACGTGATCGGGTTACCGAAAACAAAGGTTTTTTGGTTTTCATTCATTATGGTTCTCGTTAGTTTTTGATTCATTTTTTGTTTTTTTAAGTATACGATTATGTGAAAGTGGTATACATGAGGTTAGCTATAAAAAACGGGTCAAAACGAGTTAAAAAGTGCAAAAATGACTCCCAGATTGCTAGAAATTGCCCTTCCCATTAGAGGGCAATTGCACCGTTAGACGCATAACCGTCAAAGGGCAGTTTAGTTGGCACGTGCAACTGCGTCCTCCTACGTGGCTCCATAGGGTGATGGACGTCTGTGGCATGTGCAGCGCACCCGTCTCACACGACCCGTTCTCCCACAAGAGAGGGACGGGTTGGTGCTTGCGCTACACATGCCCGCCGTCTGTCCCGACAAGTGAACAGCGAGGATGGGGACACATGACGGTGCATGCATAACATGCATCACACAGTACAGGCGCCTTTGCGAGTGGTGGCACGTGTGTAACATGCACCGATAATAACTACGCGTGGGGGAGCGTTCGCTGCACCACACGTGTGCCCCTTCCATACACATGTATGATATCAGGCTGACGTCAGCACCAGAAAAAATAAAAAAGGAAAATTTTCAGAATTCCCATAAAAGTTGCCCTAGGTCCTTTTTGGGTTAGTTTTTGAGTCGGGGGAGTTTTAAAAGTATTTTTCAATTTGTCTGGATTTATTATGTCGGTAATTGGATTCTGAAAAAACGGTTTTAAAGCTTTTTAAAGCTAATTTTGAGTGCATTTCCGTGCTTCGAAGTGCACATAAGGGAGACATTTAAGGTTTTATGTCTCATGTGATAGGTTCGGTATTCGGGAAAGCGCAATAGTCACTCTTATTGAGAATTTTAAGATAAAAGTCTCAAATAAAGTTTAAAGACAATGTTTTCAATACTAATGTGTGATTATTTAACTGTGCATTTGGTTTTTGCATTTATAGCTAATTTTCACATACATTATGCCCATATAAAATATAAGAATAACATAAGGATGTATCCCTTGTGTCTATGATCTTTTTGGGTATCGGTGAGATTGTTATCACCACAGTGATTTTTTAAGTCAGTATTTAGATTGTACCGCTTGCATATTGGAGGATGTCTCTAATATCATGTTTGGTTATTCTCCCCACAAGTGTTGGCCTTATATGAGATTTTGAGATGTACATAAAGGCATTAGATTAAGGAAAGTTATTGCTTGAATGATCTATTCACCGATAGTTGGTAGTGTCGTGAGAGTTGATAGTTTGTACTTTGATCGCTTTTATGTAAAGGTCAATTATGTATTCACCCCATAAGTGTTTCATAATATGTGTGATCAAATTCTCAGTATAGATAACATTTTAATGCTTTAAGTATCGTTGTTATCCTGCATTTATGCTAACCTTTACATTGTCTTTTCTATTTTACAGTCATCTTTTCTGTAAACAACAATGTTGTCATGATTGAGACCTTAAATGGTTTTAATTTCAAGAAGTGGAAGAAGGATGTCGAGTTTGCCCTGGAGATGGCCGACATCAATATGGCAATACATATAGAGAGACCTTCTCCACTCACTGATATCAGCTCAAAAGCTGAAAAGGCAGCTATGGCAATCTAGGAGTGGTCAAATAGGATGTGTTATTTGACCATCAAGAGGTCAATCCCGAATCATCTATTTAATGGACTACCAGATACAGTCATAGCAAAGTAGTTTATGGACAATATTTCTTAAAGATACAAGGTGTCTTCCCATGCGGAGCAGAGCACCTTGATTAAAGAGTTATTCTTCATGAGGTACACAGGAGAAGGAGGCATCAGAGAGTACATCATCAGGATGGTTTATCTTCAAATTAAACTGAAAAAACTTGATGTATCCATTCCTAACACACTCATAGTGCATCAGGCACTTAATACTCTCCCATGAGAGTTTGAGATGTTGGCAACATCAATCATCTCTTAGGATGAGGCTTAGGACATCAATGCCCTGACATTCCGGTGTGTTACAGTTGAGGAGAAGCTTAAGAGTTCTCCTTATACAGCCTTGTATACAGCTGCCAAAGGTAAGGGGAAGGCAAAGCCCTAATAGTCAAAGGGTAAGGGTAAGAAACTCAAACCCTCTCCACAGATTCAGACTAGACAATCTAGCATTACTAAGGGCACACATGACATGAAGAGTATGAGGTGCTTCTTTTGTAAGAAGAAGGGGTATAGGAAGGTTGATTGCCCGAAGTACAAACTTTGTAAGGTTAAACAGGAACTATCAGGTAACTCCTCGACCTACATGATTCACGAATCTAGCTTAGCTATAGCCACATCAAGTTCTTGGTGGCTAGATAGTGGAGCTTTTAATCAATTGCTTCCACAATGCAGGGGTTCAGATCTACGAAAAGGTCAACTAAAGGAGAGGAGAAGTTGACGGTCAGCAACAATGAAGAGGTGGACGTTTTGTATGTAGGGGATGTAGGTTTCAACCTCGATACGGGGTTTGCACTAGTTCTACTAGACACTCTTTATGTACCATCTTTTATATGGAACTTGATCTTTGTATCATTTTTGGATAAAGAGGGTTATCATTTTGTATTTGATACTTTGGTTGTAAATGTTTCTATTAATGCAAGACATATTGAAATAGCGTTCTTATCCAACGGATTATATAGAATATGTCTTACTCATAACGAAATATATACCTCTTCTTATAATGTCGAACCTGTTACTTAAAAGGGAGCCTTTATAAAGGAAACATTGTATATGTTGTGGCATAAACGCCTTAGCCACATTTCTAGGGAAGGAGTTGAGGGATTGATAAAGGATAACATTCTCCCAACTCTGGACTTTAGTGATCTGGAAACATGTATTGATTGTTGTAGGGGTAAGTTGACCAATTTAAAGAAAAAGGGGTCAACTCGTGCTTCTAGTTTATTGGACCTCATACATACAGATGTTAGTGGTCCCTATACAGTTATGTTATACAATGCTAGATATTTTTTGACATTTATAGATGATTATTCCTGTTAAGGCCATGTGTTCTTACTTAAGCAAAAGTCTGAAGTTCTTGATAAGTTCAAGATCTTTAAGACTAAGGTTGAGAACCAGTTGAAAAAATCAATAAAGATTGTCATATCTGATAGGGGAGAGGAATACTATGGCAAATAAGGATGTCGAGGTTAATGTAGAGCAGGATTAACCTACCCGAATACCTTTGGGGCGAAGCCATCAAGACAACATTGTATATCTTGAATAGGGTCCTAAGTAAGTTAGTACCTAAGACGCCTTTTGAACTCTAGAAAGGGTGGAAACCAAGCCTTTCACACATTCATGTATGGGGCTGCCCTGCTAAGGTACAGTTATATTATCCTTATGATATCAAATTGCAACCTCGTTCCAATCATTGCTATCTAGTAGGATATCCCGACCATTTGAAGGGCTACAGATTTTACTGTAGAGAAGGAGGGGTTAAAATAATAGAATCATAGATGAATAAGTTTCTGGAATATGATGTCCATAATAGGGAGGATCCTTGCACCCTCTAGGAGATATTAGGACGGATACTATGATTATTTCGCATCCACCCCTCATATAGTCAGAGGTTTGAGTACTATACCCATACAGGCACAGGGACCTATACCTGTTCAGGAAAAGGTTCCTAAGGTATAAGAACCTATACAGTTGCGAAGATCCACCAGAGAGAGGCGACTTGCTATCTCATAAGATTACATAGTCTATTTGGGTGAACAAGACTATGATATAGGACATGTTGTGAATCGAGTTACTTTTACAGAAGGCGTTTGTGGACCCTATGTAGACTTGTAGTTGGAAGCGATGAAGGATGAGATGTAATCTATAAGTCATAATAAGGTATGAGAGCTAGTTGATTTACCTCAACACTAGAGGCCTGTCAATTGCAAATGGATATTTAAGACCGAGAAGGACACACAAGGTCAAGTTGAGCAGTTTAAGGCGCAATTGGTTGCCAGGGGATTCATTCAGACAGAAGGAGTTGACTTCAATGTTACCTTCTCTCCTATATCCTTGAAGGATGCGTTTAGAGTGATTATAGAAATAGTAGCTCATCATGATATAAAGCTACATCATATGGATGCTAAAACTTCTTTCCTGAATGGTGACATTTATGAGGAGGTCTATATAGAGCAACCTGAACGATTTCAAGATCAAGATCAAGATCAAGATCAAGATCAAGATGTAATTGAAAAAGTGTGTAAGTTGACTAAATCAATATACGATCTGAAAACAAGCATCCAGACAATGGTACCTAAAATTTGCCGAGGTTTTGACCTCATTTGGCTTTGTGGAAAACAAAGTTGAAATATGCTTATTCTATAAAATTAGGAAGAGCAAAGTTATCTTCCTATTACTATAGGTGGATGATATCTTACTTGCATAAAATGATTTGACCATGTTGCATGAGGTGAAACAACTTTTGGACAAATACTTTGACATGAAGGATTTAGGTGAAGCATCGTTTATCCTCGGTATACAGATTCACCGGGACAGATCTTAACACTCATTGAACCTCTCACAAATAATATACATTGAGCTGGTGTTACAAAAGTTTAATATAGCTGACTATAGACCTGTTGTAGCACTTATCTCTCATGGTGAGAGATTATCTTTAGCACAGTGTCCAAAGAATGAAGATGAAAGAGAGACTATGAGGAATGTTCTGTATTTTAGTGCGGTTGGTAGCCTGATATATGCTCAGGTGTGTACTAGAATAAACATTGCATTTGCTATTGGATTGCTGGGTTGATATCTGGCCAACCTAGGTGTAAACCATTGGAATGTAGTTAAGCAAGTCTTGAGATACCTAAAGGGTACCAAGAATTATAGGTTGACATACAGAAATGTCAATGATTTAAACCTCATAGCGTATATAAACTCCAATTTTGCTATGTGTTCGAATGATCACAAATCTACTTCAGGAAATATTTTTATATTGACAAATAGTGTAGTATCATGGAAGAGTGTCAAGCAGACACTGGTAACTTCTTCAACCATGCATGTAGATTTTTTTGCATGTTATGGAGTTGCTACACAGGAGGTTTAGCTCAGAAACTTAATTTCTGAGTTATCTGCGGTAGATTCGATAGTTATACCCATTCGGTTATATTGTGATAATCTTGTTGCAGTGTTGCTCAGTAATAATAATAAGAATATCACATGGTCTAAGCATTTAGAGTTCAAATACTTAACTATAAAAGAGTTGATTCAGAACGGTAAGGTGATGTCGAAGTGAAGCACATCAGTACTGAGGAGATGTTAGCTGATCCATTGATTAAAGGACTTCACTCACTAGTGTTTGTTAAACATGTATCTAGTATGGGCGTATTGTAGTCAGATAATAATAGTTTGGAATCATTGTATTTGCTCCTTAAATTTTTGTACATTTTGATGTATTATGACATTATGATTATTTATTAATACAGATAATCATTTTTTTGTCCTGATCATTTTTTTATCCTCAGTAATAATTGTTCTTGTGTGTAGTCATAATACATACAAAAGTCTTAAGATTTATATTGATCTTAAGCATTTTAAAGGTCATTAGGTATATATAAAGATTGACCTCGAGCTTATGTCATTTAGACATATACTGTTTAGTACGGATATCCATAAATTTGATATGACATAGGGGGATATAAAGTTTAATCTCATAAAGGTTCTCTAATGCAGTTTAACATTCAGTTACAGAACATATATGTTTTCTCTAATGCTATTTGGCATTCAGTTAGAGAACATATATGTTTTCTCTAATGTTGTTTAGCATTCGGTGAAAGAAAACAAACATTCAGTTAAAGAACATATATGTTTTCTCTAATGCTGTTTAACATTCAGTAACAGAAAACAAGTTTTCTCTAATGCTATTTAGCATTTGGTGAGAGAAAATAGATTTCTCTGTTGCGGTTTAGCATTTGTAGTTTAGCATAAAGTTAGAGAAATCGAGACTTACAAATGAAGATGATACATATTAGATTATATAGGTATCATTCTAGTTTGTCACACTTTATTTTCCCATTTATATTAGTAAGGTATTAGATATTCATGATTATATTGGACCTATGTCACATGACATATGTGTATGATATTTTTCGAAATTGAAAACCTTACAGGATGAAATGTTGGTCTTTCATTATCTTTGGATCAATTTTTTTAAATTTTAAATTTGGTAACAATACAGTAGGGTAACTTAACTGAGTTTTCAAACTATTTTTAAACTTAAGTCAAAATTGCAATTAATGATTATCCAAGGAGGGGAATGTTGGACAATTTTGTCATTTCCCATAAAGTTAGACAACCACTAATTGTATATTTTGGTTTTTCAATAACTTATCAGTTAAGTTACATAATTTAATCCATATAAAGGTAATAAATATGGCCAAATAAATGATCTAAATCAACAGGTCGAAGTTCGAGAGGAAAATGGATCCTGATTAGTATAGACCGGACTCATATCAGGCTGTGATGGAGAAGCCCAATATGAAAGCTATATATAAAAATTAAGGTCTCCTGTAGTTGCTCATATCATTCGTAAGCACACGATTCTCTGACCCACTAAGAGCGTTTACGTATTAAGAAAATTGTAGAAAGACATTAACCATGTGTTAGTGAACGATTCTCGTAATGGTACTGGAAGATTAGAGCTCATTTTAGCCACAAAACTACTTCGAAAGTCGAGATGAAACCAAAATTAGGTATTCCGCATTTCCTTTATTTTTAACCCTTTCATAAACGATCCGGAGTACATAATAAGGCCTATTTTACATGTTACAAAAATTGGAAATAAGCTTGTAATTACAGGCTTACAAGTTGATGAAATTATATTAGTTAATAACCTATGTATTGAAGAAATTGAAAGCCTTGAATGTTTTGAATCCTTAGATTGTTTGAAAAAGACAAGTAAGAATAACATTATAGTAAGTTGAACAGGATTAGTGTTAGACCCCTAAGTCGTGATAACGCAATTGTGCGGGCATTGGTGAGCCTTGACCATTGTTCGACACGGAAAACAACAAAACAAGGTAAGGACTTGCGAGGAGACAAAGACAAAAATGGGCAATGTCAAATGTTGGCATACATTGGTCCGCACTCTTGAAAATCTTCCACGAGATGCAAGATTCGGATGCGAGACCAAAAGAAGGCTTGAGACGGACTTCGAGTGGAAGGTTAGTTGGATCACACACATGACGGGAATATGCGAGAATTCCAAGGTTACTTAGCAAGTAGATCAAGCATGGTGCGAGTTTTAGGAGAGTTTTGGACCTTATACAAGCTGACTTGGTTAAGGCTAAGTTCTTGATGGACTTGGGAGTTAGTGTGTGCTCAAGTGGACGGAGCATGTAACATCCCATCACCGATGGGAAGGGTAGAATTGTAATTTGGAACGGGTTTTGAGTGCTTAAAAATTGTTTTGGCATATTCATGCATACATATACGTAAATAGTGAAATTTTGCACATGTAAATGTTTGTATATGCATTCATAACATTTCCCGGTATATTTGATCATAAATGTGCTTATTGTGAAAAATGTGATTTTTGTGTTTGGAAAATTGATTGGAG
>JANITX010000211.1:50223235-50235063 GCA_027564395.1 Erythroxylum ulei | reverse complement strand
AGTTCATCCGTAGTAGTTTACATGTGATTTGAGTATGAATGTTGAATCTGTGGAGTTGCATGTGAGTGTTTGAGCTAGGAATGAGTTAGAGGGATGATTTTAGGTTTAACTGAGTCATTTGAGAGGTGTTTGAAGAAGAGGAAAGGAAAATGGAAATCGGGGAAGATGAAGTCGAACCAGACGTCGCGACGAATTTTAATTCGTACGTCGCGACGTGTGGTTGACTATTGCGCTCGTCGCGACGAATTTTAATTCGTACGTCGCGACGTGTGGTTGACCTATTGAGCTCGTCGCGACTTAGCCCCTTTTGTACGTCGCGACGTGTGGCTTATTCTTGTTTGTACGTCGCGACCTCACCTTTTCTCCTCGTCGCGGCGAAGGTTTTTCCCCCTTGACAGTTTCGACATGCTTTCGTATTTTGACCATAACTTTCTCTATACTGATCCAAATTGGGTGATTTTTGATTCTTTTGTATACTAGAGACATAGGGCTACAGCTTTTATGAAGAAATTGAGTTGTAAATCTGTTTCTAAGAGTTTCAATTTTTGGTCGGAAGTTGAAGTATGAATTCTGCTGGAACTTATGAACCGTCTAGAATATTTTGAGTATATCTCTTTGTATACTGATCCGACTTAGATGGTTTTGGTGTCATTAGAAAGCTAAGAAATAGGAGAACAACTTTACAGAAGGAAGTTTTGTATAATTTGGCCATATACCTTATCAATTTTAGTGTGGAAAGTTGACCCGAATATGTATTAAAGGAAAAATCAGAAGTGGTCAAGGAAGTTATGCAATTGTTTGACAATTGTTTGGTTCAATGAGGGTTTTGATTTCTATTATTAACTTTTGATTATTATTATTATTATTATTATTACTACTACTACTTCTACCCATATTTGCATTATTGATATTATTAGTATCAACTTTCTCCTTCTTCTTCTTCTTTTTTCTTTTTTTTCTTTTCCTTTATCTCTTTTCCTCTTTCTTGCTTATTTTTTATGTGAATCATTTGAAAATGACCTCTTTATTAATTAAAGGTAAGAGTATATATTATTAGATTTTCTCATATTATACAAATTATTAAAGGTAAGACTATATATTATTGGATTTTCTCATATTATACAAATTATTGGATTTTCTCATATTATACAAAACAAGATTAGTACTGGATGTTCTTGTTAGATGTTTCTATTGGTTTGGTGTAACCATCGAACTATAGGTTTTTGGGCAGTTTAGGTCATCATTTGCAAAGTTACAGAGTTGATATCTCACCATCCATAAATCAAGAACATAAAAAAAAAAAAAGCCCGCAGGGCGTAGCTCAGTTGGTTCCGGAGGAGTAGATTTACTCCAAAGTGCAAGGTTCGAATCTCACAGTTTGCAGTATGGGAGCAACATTCTTGAGCCCCTTGTGGATTTTGAGGGTGGGCTCCTTGTAGATCTGTGGATTGCTCACCTCTCCCTTAGCGGGCCGCTGAATACCTGATTTACATCCTCCCAATTATTTCGTCGGGCCAAAATGTGAGGAGCCCTTTAGGTTAGAGATTCAACCTTTTGCCCCGAGAACATAAAAAAAAAAACTTGTAAATGAAGCATTTTACTGACAGCGGAAGTCGATATAAGAAAAAGAATGTAAGTAGCACGCATAGCCTCTTTTCTCTTTCCACAGACCGTAGAAAAGTAGAGACCAATAAGCTGACAGGGGAAGCTGATTTGGTGGAGTCGGTCCTAAACACCGGCAAAAATGAAGGGACACGTCGGGTGGAATCCTTTCTCGTCACAGTCAGACAAGCAGCTACTCGAATCCCAACAACGTGGGGATCCCACGTAATATTGGTTAAATATCTTGCACTCACTTTGTTACTGTGCCTCAACCATTTTAAGTCATTTCCCTCCGATCACCATTCATGAACACTTTTTCTTTGATCCCCTGTCTACTTCAAACTTCCCAATTTTCACCCGAGTCTCCTTTAATGACTTCTTTGCTTTTATCCCATCCACAACAGCAATAATTCATGCCCACACCAAACTTCCTTAAAAACAAAGAAAGATAATAAAGAAATAAAAGGAAATTATATTTTTTTTTTTTAAAGGAAGCAATCAGTGACAGCATTAACTTCTTTATAGTCTCCAAAGAGTCCGTATTTCGCTCTTCTTTCCAGCGCATGACTCATTGACCTTAACCTTTTACTTCTTAACATGACCCCATCTCCACATTTTCGTTCACTCAACATTAATTAGTAATTACTATAATCTTGGTATCCAATCTTTGCTTCCATCACACTTAATCCCTGCAGGAAAACAAAACCTACAACAGCAAAAGCAAATGGAACCATCTATAAGGGTAACACTAGGATACAAGGCATTGCATTATCTTCAACTTTTCCACAAGAAGCAAGCGCCCATTGCTTACCTATGCCAAAAGCTCCAAAGTTCAAGACCAAAATCTAAGCAAATTTCACTAGGACAATCATTCTTCATTTTTACATTTAAGCAAATTGGGCATGCACATTTAACACACCCAAAGCCTAAAAAGCTACAAGCTACAAGATTTATATGGAAAAAAAAACTATATTGAAACGAAGAAAAGGATAAATGCCCAAAAAGGAACTAGCAATGGAAGCCTAGCACAGATCCATCACTCACAGAAATGGCGACCCTACATTCAGTCTTCGCTTCCACATGATGCGTGAAAAAATGCAGGACCCGAACTCTACCAGCCATCTCAATTCTGGACTCTATCTCCATCGTCGGACCCACTCTGTACCCACCAGCACCCGCAACACCATTACCCATCCCACCGAATCCGGTAATCGTGGGGGCCACGTTTACCGCTGCGTTCGGAGAAGCAGAAAGCGGAAACGACTGGACGGAGAAGGTAGCAGCCATGTACTGGGTCCGACCCGAGTCGATCTTACCGGCGGGTATGAACATGAATCCCACTTGAGAACCCGAATAGAGTAGCTGGAGAGTGCTATCGTAATGAGAGAAGACGGCTCTGTTTGGGTTCTTGACGGAGATGTACTGAGAAAAGGTGAAGTTCACGCTGTTGTTGGCGACGGAGAAGGACGGAAGCTGAACGGCGTTGACGGAGATTTTCGGGTCTTTGGGCTTGAAAACGGTGAAGAAGACTATAAGTACGACGATAACAACGAAGATTAAGAAAATGGTTGCAACTATGCATGAGGCTATATTTGTACGGCCAGAAGGGGGTCTGCGGGGTTTGCTCATTTTCTGGTTTCCTTGTAATTTTCTCTTGATCCAAAAAAACAAAAAACAGAAGAAAGGAAAAAGAATCTACAGAGACAGACAGAGCAAAGTGGGAAGCGGTGTGACCGTGAGAGTGAAAGGAGTGGCGTTTAATATTTGCCACAAAGTGTGAAACAAAGACATTTGGTTTCCGTACTGTTGTTTAGATCGATCTTTGGTTGTGGTTGCATTTAGATGTGGATACTCGGACGGAAGGGTTTTGGGATTGGTTTTGACCGAAAAATGGAGGAGTGTGGGCCTACTAAGGAAAATCCACGAACCATAAGCAAGGTATATGAAAGTTGAAGAGAAGGAATAATAATAGCAATTGATAATTAGACAGATACTTTGTAGGAATATTTGTCAATGTTAATTTTATGATTACTGTATCTGTATCTGTAGTAATTCACAATTAGATAGATACTTTACAGGCATATTTGCCGATGTTATGAATACTATATCGGTACCAACATTAAATTTGGTTATGATACAATATTATATCAACTCTAGATATTGTTTCGAATAATTTTTTTAATTTATAAAATAATCTTTAATTTTTTTAAATTACAAAATAATATCTCAATATATTATATTGTATAATTTATAATTTTTCACCAATCATATCTCCAAAAATTATAATAATAGAAATTTAAAATAATAACAATCTATTTATTTTTATTAATATTACTTTTCACATATTTCACATATAAATAATAACCACAATTAATATGAAAAAGATTATTTAATCATTATACAAATATCAAATTAACAACAATACAAAGTACTTAAAATGTTACAATTTCATCATATAATAAATAATAATTACATCAAACTATCAAATAAAAAGAATAATAAATATCTATGGCTCTTTAACTATTACAATTTATAACAAGAGCTCATGTCGAGGGGACAACCAACTAGAAGTGAAACCGAAAATAAAAATATTTTTATTATTTTTATATTGCATACATAGAATTTAAGATATATATTAAATATAAGTGAAATTAAAAGAAGAGGAGAAATAAAAAACCTGGAACTTCATTTAATTGAATATCTCAAATCACATTGACCTTACTTCTCATTTAGTATAAAAATCTTCAACATTGATGGGAGTCTCATCATTGCCATCCAATTCTATTGCATCAAATGACAATTCAATGTTTTTTTATTCAAAATTATCTTTTAAGTTACTCTCATCTATTAAACTTGGTTCCTCATAAACTCAATCTACAAAAGATCGATATGGCTAGGGCAAGTTAGATCCACTTAATGATTTCTTCTATTAAAGTCCTAATAAACAAATAACATTAAATTATTAAGAAATTACAAGACATTATATAAACTTAATAATGATAATAACATATCTTGCTCGAAGCTTTACATTGTATCAAACAAAGACCAAGTCGTTCAATCTTTTGTGTTTTAATCTATTCTTTTTTTTTAAATAGATAAATTCAAATGTGCTCGAATTCTTTTCACACCCTGTTATACTCACACATTGACTTAGAATTTGAATTGCAAACTTTTGCAATTCTAGAATACCACTACTGAATTGGTCTTATCAAGCAACTATAAGATAACAAAAGTAACATTATAAACAAAATAAAGTAATGAATATTTTTCAACAAGTAATAAAAGTGAAAAAAAAACTTGAATTAAGTTCATCTCTTTGATTAATAGCAATAGACATCTCAAAATCATCAAAACCATCCTTATAAATCTCCATTTGTCAGCATAAGAGATCTTGTATCATCTCATGGGCGATAATAGTTATAATAGTTAATAACATTCTCCTATTAACTTCAGCTTGATGGAAAAAATAAAAAGACAGATCAATAAAACAATAGATGTGTCATAGCCAAGGCCGCTGCCTTGAAAGTGATTTCGACGGATGTCAGTGCAATCCAGATGTCGGTCGCTCTCCAAGGTTAACACAGTGAACCTTGTGCACCTACACTCGTGGGCAAGAGAATGAAAGGTGTGCAACAGTTGCTTAAGGAGGAAAAGGAACACACGAGAAAGCAAAATGAGAGTCTGGAGTGATAAATGTTTTTCAGAAGTTACAAAGAAGAAGAAAGCTTCAGTTTTTTGTAAGGCAAAAAGAGAATAACTATAGCACAAAAACAAGAGAAGATCAAGGGGATTGTAACTTTGAACAATTACAAAATTAAAGGTTCTAGGTCTAGGTTCAATGAATCTAAAAAGATAATCATACCAGTCCACAACCCGTAGGTCACGCCTAGCCCAGTCGGCCTGGACCAGATCGAGAGGACGACGCGCATGTGTGAGATGAGTGGTTTGTCCAGCTCCAACACTCCACCAAAAGACCCAAACCAAACAACTCAAACAGGTAGGAAAAAGAACAACAATATAAAGAAGTCTAAGTCCCCTTATCCAACCAATATAGGACGAGCAAATGTTAATGAAAGAAGAAGAAATAACCAATAAAGAGAAGGGCATAGAAGTTGTCATTATTCCAACACAACTTTCTTTATAAAACTTAGTATAAAATGGACACTAGGATTCACAAATGTCCTAACTATAAACAATGGAGAGGAAAGTTGCTTTTCTTTTCTCATCTTTCATTGATAACTGCAAGATAAAGAGTGTACAAAGAAGACTTATTTTTCATATTGACCTTGATTGCTTCCTTCGTCCTCTTCCTTCATCCTCTTCTTTTGTCTTTTCCATGACATTATAAAAATAACTCATTATTGCTTTGTCATCACTATCATCCAAATTACCCTCACTAAAGACTCAAAAACTCAAATGACAAATTAACATTGAGACCAAAATTTATTATTTTCAAGTATAATAATAGAAACCTCCAATCCAGCATTAGACCTAGCATGTTGAGATGCATCTCATTTATCATTTGTAAACATTTTCCTCAACTCCTCCTTAATCTGAATAAAACACTAAAGTGGTAAAAAATTAATTACATATCTTGTAATAACAGGATGACACAAATTCCTACCATTTATGAAAATCTTTCTCATTAAATTTATGACCTATGTATGATTATAAATGAATTTGGTCATCTTTTTGACTTTCTGTACAGTCTCATCAATAATAGGAAAATATCTAGCATCTTCTATATTTTCCAACATCTGGTTAATGCAATATGCAGTGCAAAGAGTCTAATAAAAATAATTATACCTATTTTAAATCTTCTTCCAACTGCTTTATAAGTAGAATCATTGTCAGTAATGAACTGAACAATATTTTCTAGCTCAACTTCATTCATAATTTCATCAAATATTTACAATAGATTATCAACATTTATAATAAGGCCAGATGCATTAATAAACTTCAAAAATATTGTCCCTTTTGCAAAATAAACTTAAAAAATGATAATATTTCTTGTCTTCTATTTGTCCAACCATCACATATGATTAAACATACAAAAGTAGCCCAAGTCATTCTTTTTTCATCAAAATAATTTTTTATTTCATAAATAGAGATACTCAAAAGTTTAACTTTATAGTATTCAATTAAAGGAGCTTTATATCATGGATTATAAAAGGTAATAACAACTATCATAGGCTGATAATAATAAGATTGGGCAGTATTAAACAATTTATCTAGATTGTACCACTATTTATCCATTACCATGTCTACATTATAAGTCACTTCTCTAGATTGTAAGGAATTACAAATTAAAGGTTGAGCTCTAAGAATTGTTCCTGGTGCCAAAAAATTAGAATCCTGTCTTCTTCTTTTCCTAACATTAGGTGCAACTTTTTCTTCTTGTTGGATAGGAATACTAACACCTTGAACATCCCCTTGATCATCCTGACCATCGATAAAAAAACTTCTGCTTCTAATTTCGTAATTTAATCTTTGCCTTCTATCTTTCTCATGCTGATACTCTTCAAGCAAAGTCTTTATTTTATATTTCACATTATGGCTCACTTTTTTACAAGGCTCCACATCATCTTTAAACCTAGCTAAATTCTTTTTTAATTCGGTGATTCCTCCACCGTTCAAATTCTTGTCACAATATAAACAAATGGTACGGTTCTTCATTCCAGGAACCAATTCAGAATGAGCTTAAGCTAGATCATTGAATCTTCTTGAAGTGACTGAATTATTAGAAGTACATGAACTTCCTTCTATTTATTTGTAAAAGGAAATGAAGATATATATCAAAATTAACTTAATAGTGTCTTAATAAATCGTGTTTCTTTTTAAACCCAAACATCAAATATATACATTGATTGTTGCAATTTCACAACTATAACTCATTTTGTGTGATTACATAATTCAAACATATGATCACAACTATTTTGTGTAATTATGTAATTCAAAAATAAACTCACAAAAATAACCTATTTTTTATGATTATAAAATTCAATTATCAACTCACAAATCACAACTACAACTCATTTTGAGTTATTACATAATTCAACTATAAATTCGCATTTATAATTCAATTTATGTAGTCATATAATTCAGCCATAAATTTGCAATTGCGATTCATTTTGTGTGATTACATAATTTAAACATAAAATCACATTTATAACATATTTTGTATAGTTACGTGATTCAACCATAAACTCTTAACTATAACTTATTTTGTATGGTATCTTAAAAAAAACTTATTTTGAATGATTATTGATTAGTTGATTAAATAATCCAATTATAGACATAAACTCACAGCTGTAATCAATTTGTATAATTACTAATCGCGTTATTCAATTATAAATTAACTATTCCATTTTGATAATTACAAGATTTAATTTATAATATATAACCCAATTTATAATAAAGACCAATCTTTCATTCAAATTCTAATGTATCTCAAACTCAAATTTCAGACAAGGACAACCTCAAATTCGTATTCTAATTCTTTATAAAAAATTTCATATTTTAATTCCAAATTTTAGACAGCAAATGAATAACCTCAAATGTATAATGCAATTCAAAATTTTAGTTCTCAATCACCATAAAAAAATAGAAACACAACCAATCTTAATTTCTAAACAACACTGAACACTCTGATAATTTTTATGAATAACATAAATTCAAACTTCCATTCCACTATTCCACAATCATAAATTCACAAGTCATACATGATACACATACACCACGAGTCTACATGCCTACATCACAAGCAATCATATTATCAATTTCTCAATTATCACACGTACACAGGGTTCTACTTCCATCGCATTTTTGCTTGCAAAATGTAACTTTGGCTTAAGCTTCCAAATCATAAAACTTGAATTGTACAACACAACACAACACAACACAATAGGATGATGTGATGTGATGGTGGATGGTGACTAGCTATAGCAACTGGTAGTGTTGTGAGCGATTGGCTATGGCAACTGGTGATAAATAATAGTGAACTAGCATTGACGACGACTGCCGATAGTTAAGCTTGTCATTAACATTGAGCCAACTGGAGTCTGGACTAGATAGACAGACGAGGGAGAGGAGGGAGACTGTCACTTATGCTAAGGTTGAGGAGCAGAGGAGCGACTCCAGCGGGGAAATGGGAAATGGGAAAAACGAATAGGTTTTGTTATTTTTATGGTTTACTTTTTTGCATTTTATTCCTTTAATTTTTTGAAATTTACAATATTAAAATATCGACTGGTACTAACTGAAAATGTTAGTATAGGCCGATACCACCATTGGTATGATATGCTTAAATTTTATACCATTTTATCGGTCGATACAGTATGAGATTCATAACTTTGATATTTGCTCATTCCATTGGATACAAAAGTAACTTTAGTATGCATTTGGTGGTCCCCTTTTATTAAAAAACAAATTCGGATTTAAGATGAAAAACACCAAAGTTCTCTTAAATTAAATATTTTTAAAAATATTTCTTAATCATTAATTTTAAAATAAAATTTTCTCTTAAATTTCTTATAAAAAGGTAAAAAAAAATAATAATACAAATATCGTATGTGAACCAATCAAATATTATTAATATGATGACTCAACTTATCCTTTAAATTTAAATGGAACCAATCAAACATAACCTAAACTAATAATTTAAGATAATTATAATAAATTATTAATTTATGTCAAGTTTAATTAATCTCAATCAAGTTTAAAAGTCGAACTGAGTCATAATATTAACAACATTTGATTAGTTTATATATTTATATCACATGTGGTTTATTATTATTTTTAATTGAAATTTAATAAGAAATAATTTTTAAAAATTAAAAATCACAAGTAGTCCTTTCAAAGATTTGAAAATTTACAAAACATGTTCAAAATTATTTAAAACATTAAAAAAATTGTGTTTTCATTTAGGTATAAAAATGAGTCGGATTGAGTTGAACCCATCATCATCATCGACCTAACCTAACTTGATCCTCCTATAAACAACTTAAATTTAATTTAGATAAATTTGAATTCAATTCAAAACAACTTAATTTTGAAGTTGAAACAAGTTACTGAAAATTCGAGACTTAGGCTGAAGTCTTATCAATGTAGACTAGCCGAAATTTTCTTCTCTCTTTTTATCATTCATATTTATCTTGCTTTTCATAAAGAAAAAAATCAAATTTCTCTTTTTTCATTAAATGAGAAAGTTTTAACTTGGAGCCACAAAGTACAATAAATCGAACCTCGTATTCACGAGGGAAAAAAAAAACAGGTACGGAAGCCGAAATGGCAAGTTCTTTCGTAATTGGTAAAACAGTTAAACAGCTTCTGTCTAGGTAGAAAAAACTAGGGCGGGAAAAACACAATCCCGCAGGAGCCAATTCCTGTCAACATCACTTTTGCAGGACAGCGAATAATTTACTCCGGAAAGCAACATAGCAACCAACACTAACATGACTGTAAGGTGGCCAAGACTGTTGCTCCTGCGCGTGGTTGTTGTGGCCAACGCAACTTGTCAGAAATCACACAATCTACTGTGTTACCGAGATAAAGGTTTGAGATCTTTTTGTACTAATTATTTTATTCTAATCTTATTTTTGTTTTAAAAATATGTTTGATTATAGATAAAATAACATTACTTTTGGAATAAAAATAAAGTTTGAATAGAATATTTGAAAGGAATCTGATATTCAAGACAAAAGCCTAAGTGATACATCAATGTACTTGGTAAGCCTTGATTACAAGAGCATATTCAACTTGTACATTAAATTGAGTACAATTTTTACTAAATTTCATATTTCCTTAAATTAAAACCATTTCTACTTATTAATTGAATATCATACATACTACCTCATTATGGTGGCTTGGTAAGGTATTCTCTTTTATAAAAGAAATGGTTTTAATTTAAGGAAATATGAAATTTAGTAAAAATTGTACTAAATTTAAGTTTGGTTCAAACTTATCTGTTTTATCGTTACCTGGTCTTATTGATGTTACTTTGATCAAGCTTACGAGAGATGGAAGGATCATATCCCATACTCGAAAATAATATAACAACAGATGCTTAATATTATCTTAAAAACCAAAATAGCAAGGTTGGTTTGCGATTCAGATATGATTTTTTTTTGGTAATACATATCATTGTTACTGCATCCATTTTTAAGAGTATAAAGTATTCCAATAAACAGCTCCTCTGTGAAAGTCATACGATGTCTAAATCGATTTCAAATAGTGGCCTCAGTTGTATTGGTTGCAAGACACTAATTAGTTATGCTTCTTTGCACATATTGTTCAATTTTTTCTGGATGATAATATGATATGTAGAATTATAGGTAACATTCAAAACAAAATAGTCCCATAATATTTTGTTATTGAAACCAACTATATAGCTTAGTGGTGGTGGTCATTTGTGACCAATTATTTGTTATGTATGCATTTTGAATATCATAAAAAGGAAAGTAATATTATAACGTTGAACATTCTTCTTTGAGAAAATGTTCTTCTGCTTCTTCTTCTCGGTCAATGTGCTTTGCCTTTTTCTTCTATCATTAACTACAAAAAGGTAATTGAGAGAATATTTATTTATTTTTTCTTCAACTTTCTTATTGTGATTTTCAAAATTATATTTGTCTTAATATCCTTACTGTTTCTTGTTCCTAAAAAGTAAACTTTTAAAGAAACACAATTTTTGTTTCCAATTGCAACAACTGCTCTTCAAATCAACAAAAGAAAAACATTTTTTATTATATATATATATATATATATATATATTCCACTTTCATTTTCATTTCCATTTCCTATAATCCTTCGCTTTCCCATTATTTTGACAAGGATGCTACACGTTTAAGTTGACAATAGGGGTCACCAGAGATAAAGTACTGACTTACATCACTTTCTAATTTAAGATTCACTTTAGAAACTTTAATATTCACGATTAACCTAATAAGACCTTAAAAAGTTTCGAGACCGTTTGGTTCCACTTTTGTTTTTCTGTTGTTGTTTTTGGTTTCTATTTCTTGTTTTTAGTTTCTGTTTTCTTTTTAAAAAACGAAAACCTGTTTGGTTGAGATTTGCAATATAAAAACTGAAAACAAAAAACTGTTTGGTTAAGATTTTTAATAAAAAACTGAAAACAAAAATATGTTTGGTTTTTTTAAATTTATTATTATTATTAATTTTATTAATTTATTTATTATTAATTTTTAATAAGTTATTCTTATTATTAT
>JANITX010000211.1:50113704-50130492 GCA_027564395.1 Erythroxylum ulei | reverse complement strand
GAATCCAATGGTTCAAGAATCAGGTCATTTGGAGGTCTAGAGAAGAAGTTATGGCCAAAAGACTCCAACACGTTTATACCCTCACTTGAAATGTACATATATCAGTGCGAATGCCATAACTTTTGCTAAAGACGTCGGATTGACTTTGTTTTTAGACCATTGGAAAATAGACTTCTAGATCTACAACTTTCATGAAGACCTTAAGAGCCAATTCTATCTTCTAACTTTTGTATTGTCTCACTTTTGCATCGTCTGCTTTTCTTCCGTCTACTTTCTATCGTCTACATTCTATCGTTTGCTTTTCTTCCGTCTACTTTCTATCGTCTGCTTTTCTTCCGTCTACTTTCTATCGTCTGCTTTTCTTCTGTCTACTTTCTATCGTCTGCTTTCTATCGTCTGTTTTTCTTCCGTCTGCTTTCTATCGTCTGCTTTTCTATTATCTACTTTCTTCTGTCTGCTTTTTATCATCTACTTTCTTCCGTCTGCTTTTTATCGTCTACTTTCTTCCGTCTGCTTTTCTTTGTCTACTTTCTTCCGTCTGCTTTTCTATCGTCTGCTTTTCTTCCGTCTACTTTCTATCGTCTGCTTTCTATCGTCTGCTTTTCTTCTGTCTGCTTTCTATTGTCTGTTTTTCTATCCAGAACGTCTCCACTTATAAGGATCATAACTTTTGACTCTGATATCCAAAATTTTCATACGATATACCGTTGGAAAGATAAAAGAAAGCTCTAAAACTTTCCAGAAGGCAACTTTTCCAAAATATATTTATATCAATCCCAAATTTGCCCCTAAAGTCTGAAGACGAACTTCCCATTCATACACCAACATACTGCACCAAATTCTTAACTTCATGACAACTTTTGAGATTCTTAGAGATAGAATTGAAATTTGATGTCTTCATAAGAAATGTAGCCATACGTTTCTAGTTTAATCTAAATTAAGAATCATCTTGTTTGGATAACTAGAGAAAAAGTTATGGCTAACAGACCGAAACACACTTAGTGAATATTTTCTAGATCACTACCAATCTTGTTTCTAAATCTTTCCTTATCACAACTCATATTAAGATCACTCTTTTTACTCCCTCTTCTTATTTTCAATAGAATCACATTTCAAAACAAACATACCCGGAAGTTGTCAATGAATACATGTACCACTTTTTATGTGCATATATGCTAACATGATGCATGAGCAAGACAATGCATTTTCTTAATCTCTCTTTGAGCTCTCATGTACTGAAATTTCAGGTCTTAATCTTTAATATGAGGACGGGATATTACACAAAAGGTTCTTACGTCTTATAAAACAAACTATTCTTACGTCCTATAAAAAAAACTATCATCAATTAAAGATCTAAGGGGTTTTATTTATTTTGATACCTTATGTCTTTATTATATAGGCTGTTGAACTTTTATATAGGATGACCAGTAGAAGTAAGCCGCTAATTATAGATCTAGGTTAAAAAAGAGCTTGCTGGGATGTACAACTATAAGACTTATAAAGAAGCGCTACATAGAAGACAACCTAAGAATTATGATAGTTTTAATTGATTTAATTATATTTTTATTTTTTTGGTTTTAATTTAAGATTTCATTAATTTTCAACATGTTTTATATTAGTTTATAAAGCATCTTTATTTAATTTTACCTAATTTTCATGTTTGTGGTATGCTTTATTTGACACTCTTGACTTTGAATGAAAAATTTTAAAGTTTTCATAAATGTTAAGGTATGCATGAGCATAAACAAGGTATATAAAAATCTCATCACTGCATGTTTACACGTACATGGTCGTGTGTATAAAAATCTCATTTTTGCATATTTTACTTGTTTCAATGATTTACAGTCATTGGACACAAGGGCATGGGACATGCCCGTGTAGCTTCATCCTCTGGAAAGTATCAATTGACATGCCCGTGAACTTGTAATTGACTTCCTTTATAAAAATTAATAAATGGCTTTTTGAAAAATACAAAAAAATTATTGAATTAATATGAGATAAAGCACAGACTCCTAGAGAGATATAACTCTCTTCCAACAAACACAATAAAAATGACATCACCCGAGTGCTGTATCTACCAAACATTCGGGGATTTTTTGGCCCTTCTCCTTGCTCTATTCTAGTACTTTTTATCTGAGCCATCCGAGTCATCTACTTAAGTGGGTCCTTTTATTTGAGTAGATGACTCAAATTAGATCTCACTTGATAACTCATATTAGATCTTATTTGAGTGAACGGCTCAGATAAAAAAAAGTTAGAATAAAGCAAATTTCACATAAATAAATGGCTCATATAAAAAAAGTGCAGAATAGGGTCAGGGAAAGGGCAGAGAAGATCTGCCCCAAACATACACAATAAAATGAAAGCGTCGAGGTTATCAAAAGTAGACCAACACCATGGCGTTTTGCAGATGGGGTAAAGACACGCGAGAAGAGTCTCCAGAAGTTTCCCAATTAGGGCAAAACATTGCGATCTTCTTCTCCATACAGTTAGCGTCACCATGTTAAGCAAATCACTGACTTGAATCGTGCGACTTTCTTCTATTAACCATCTGAACATAGTTCTATTTTTCTAGGCTTTAACTTTAGCTTGGGGTAGTCACAGTAGCTAAACAAAGTGAGTCGTGGTGTCGATCAGCCGAGGTTAGAACTCACCCCTGAGTTTCTTGATTCTTCTTGTTTTTCACTTGTTGTATTGACTTTACTTGATCCTCGTCTAGGTGGTGCTTTTTGTACTATTATTTTATTCATCTTCTTTTTAAATATGCTCTTTGCAAAAATCATAAATTTGATTAATACTATTATTTTATTCATCTTTTTTTTAAATATGCTCTTTGCAAAAATCATAAATTTGATTAACTACCAAAACGTGCGTACTTTTAGTTGAATTTAAATTATATTTGGTTTACGAATTTAGTTATTGAAAATAGGGCGCCGAAAGAAATGTTTAAGGGAAATACTGAGAAATGGAAATAAATTTACAGACCCTACAGTGGTCGTTAAAAGAAGTCTGAATTTAGAATTTGAAGGACAAATTTGGCACACAAAATTGCCCCCGAATTAACCGCCGTTCAAACCCTATAAAAAAGTAGTTCCCGAAAGTGTTGGAAGTGAAGACCAGAAAAAGAAACAAAAACACGGAGGGCACTCTGCACCCAACTTAGCTTCCCTATCTCTCTCTCTGTCTCTCCACTCGCGCTCACACGACACAACAACAAAAGCCTTCACAAACCTTTCTTCTTTTTCCCATCTCCGAGGAACCAACGACAACCACCCAAAAAATTGGGAAAAAAAAAAACAAAAGTTTTCGCAAGGACAAGAGATGAAGAAACCTCGTAACGGCTCTCCAATTCCATTGTTAAACGGTAGCAAATGTCAGAGGAAGGATTGCAGGAACAGGGACAGGGAGAGTACTATCGTGGTAAATAGTAGTAAGAAGAACAATAAAAATGGCAGGAGAAGTTTTTATGAGCTGTCATTGTCTTTGATTCTCTTACTCTGGTGTCTTATCTTCTTGTTTTATACTCGGCTGGGCCTCAGTCACGAAAATGAAGGTGAAATTTTTGCTCTTTACGCTAATTTTTTCTCTTGCACTAGCATCTTGTTTTGGATCAATTCACGTCTTCTCTTTGGCGTACGTATACATATAGTTCTTGCATCATCTGTCAATTCCCTATTTGTTTTCGATATAATTTAGAGGGAAGGAAAATGCACGATAAAAAGATGAATCATTCAAAATTGAACCTTTGGCTGTATAGTTGTTAAGATAATGTCTAAACAAATAATGTTGCAATATATACGGAATTAGTATAAATATTTTCTTATTCGTCTTTAGGTGTCAAGAAATGACGGAAATAAAAATACCAAGGCCCAGACATTGTAATGTTTAAATATCCTTCTGCTTCCCTTTTCTTGGTACTAGTTTCAGGAAGCTCCAATTAATAAGGATGAGCTATAATTAATGGTCGTATTATTATTAAATAGTTTTGTGCATATTAATGTACTAACATAAGTTTGTCTTTCCAGGAAATTTGACTCTAGATAACAAAAGCACACCTTTCCCTTGTGGTTTGAAGGATGAACTATCTGGTGATGCATATTCACGGGTTCCAAATAGAGTCAATAACACTATGAACTTATGGTTGCTTGAGCTTAATTTGTCTATCGCTAGTAGCAATTCCTCAGTTCATCTCGAGTTCCCAAATCATCAGTACTCCCTTCTGGAGCCAACTAGATTAGAGGACTTAGTATGGAACATCATAGGTTATGGAGCTTTCATGTGTAGAGTTCAAAATGCTGAAGAAATTAAGGTTGACAAACCAAAAGAACTAGCCAGTGGGAGACACCATTCGACTTACATCAATTTGGATGAGTTCCGGAATATAACAACACAAGAAAAAGTTCAAGAGGTACCCTGCCAGCTTGTTAACATCACCCACCGGCTTGAACCTGACGGTAAAGAGTACAATTACGCCTCTGTTCTAAAGGGTGCAAAGGTGGTGGCACATAATAAGGAAGCAAAAGGAGCAAGTAACATTTTGGGAATGGATCACGATAAATACTTGAGAAACCCTTGTTCTGCCAGAGAAAAGTTTGTTGTTATTGAGCTTTCTGAGGAAACATTAGTTGATGTAGTGAAGATTGCAAATTCTGAACATTATTCTTCAACTTTCAAGGATTTTGACTTGTTTGGAAGCTTGAGCTATCCAACTGAGAACTGGACATTGTTGGGAAAGTTTATGGCCACCAATGTGAAGCAGCTGCAAAGCTTTAAACTCCCTGAACCTAAATGGGTGAGGTACTTAAAGTTGAATTTATTTAGCCATTATGGATCAGAACATTACTGCACATTGAGTGCTTTTGAGGTATATGGAGTAGATGCCGTTGAACAAATGCTCGAAGATCTCTTAGTGTCATCTGAAAAACCTGTTTCAAACAAATTGCCAGAGATTAATTCATCTGTTGCACCCACTTCAAAGCCAGAAGCAGTTTCTGTAGATGGGAAAAAAGTTGGCAAAGCTTTGGTTGGAGGCGAAAATACTGGTACTGGTGCAGAAAATCTTAATGATGCACAACAGCTCCATGTTGATGTTACAAAAGATCCTTTAATTAAAAGTAAAATTCCAGACCCGGTCATTGAAGTTAGGCAACGACCAATTAGCAGAATCCCAGGTGACATTGTTCTTAAGATCTTGATGCAGAAGGTGAAGTCACTTGAGCTTAATTTATCTGTGCTAGAGGAGTACATTAAGGAATTGAATCGGAGACAAGGAGAATTTCTGCCAGAGCTTGACAAGGAACTATCAAGAGTTTCCTCACTCTTAGAGACTGGGAAAAAGGAAATTGAAGACCTAATGCGATGGAAGGAGGAAATGGTAGGCTTTATAAATTCATAAAGAAATGGATTATGAACAAAGAGGTATAGGCTAACATATATTTGTATGTATCAGGAAAAAGGATTTGATGACCTTGAGGAGTGGAAAGCAGTTGTCTCATCTCGGTTGGAGTCATTGGTCAGAGAAAATATGATGTTGAGGTATGAAAATTTTCGTCTAGAATTTGATTTTGGCAAGGATTATTACTTATGAACTAAGAAATACATTTATGTTGATTATGTGATCAGACTAGATGTCCAAAAAGTAATGAAAGAGCAATCAAATCTGGAAAGCAAAGAGCTGGCGGTGCTAGCAGTGAGTCTTTTCTTCGTGTGCTTTGCAACAATCAAACTAGTGTCTACAAGAGTTTCGAGCATATTAGGAGCTCCTCAATCAGAGAAAGTTTGTAGGACAAGTAGAGGGTGGGTTATGATACTTGTAAGCAGCACTATGACTATATTCATTACATTGCTCTCCAGCTAGTCCCAGTCTGATAAATTTAATTTGATCTTCTATCAACATCCCAACATCCCTTTTTGTAGGTCTAGATAAACTAGATCCCATCCCTCCCAAATCATTTCCTTTTCTTTAGCTACATCTGTAATAATAATAATAATAATAATTCATTATACATATATATGTATATAGCGCTCTGCAATGTAAGTATACCGTAGAAAGTGTTTCTGTCCCCGTCTTGATCAATTTAACTAATACAACACATTGGCTAACTGAGGAAATCCCAGTCAGAAATTGCAACCAATTCGTCACAAGCCCTGTATTAAAAAATAATAACCATGCACGTCGTCGTTTCCAGAGAGAGAGAGAATAAGAATCTCGGAATTAGGTGATATAAAAAAGAAGGCCAGCTAGGCGCGTGGAAGCACGCGCGCGTGTTTGCTCCTAAGCAGCTCCACTCAAGAGTCACAGCTCCGACCCACGACCCCCGTCCCTCGTCTCGTCTCTTCGTTTCTCTCTGCGGATAACCAGAAAAAGGAATTGTTAAATCACCTTCACCTTCACCTAGGATTTGCCGTTTGCGGTTAGTTAGTTAACAGAATAGAACAAAACAAGGCAAAGTCTCTTTGGATTCTTAGGGCTTTTGGTATATGTTAGATTTGATGTCTTATAGTGAATGGAGATTATCACTCTCGCCTTCTCCTCCTACCAATCGCTCCTCATAGTCTTTTCTCTGACTCTCCTCTCTCTCCTACTCGCGCTACTCACCCTCCGATCAAAATCCCTCAAATCCTCTCCTCCTCCTTCAACTCCTCTTGCCAAGCCCTGTAACTGTTCCTGCAACGCCGTGAGAGACTCAACGACGGATATGGTGGTGACGACAACGGCCGCGTCGGCGGTGGAGAGACAAAACGGGGCGTCGATGATGGAGCAGTTGGTGCCGGAGATTACGACGCATGCGCTTAGTTATTTGGATTATCCGAGTCTCTGTAGGTTATCCATGACCAATTCCCTGATGCGCAAGGCCGCCAATGATGATAATGCCTGGAAGGCCCTTTATCACAAAGTATTATTCTGTTACTTCTCTAGTTCTCTTGTTTTTTAAATTCGTTTTTGGTTTCGTTTGAAAGGGAAGAAGTTCGTTTATTTTTTCTCAGTAGGGTTTCTAGGTTGGAATTGTGAATTTTGTTTTGTATAAATAATTTCCTTAAATGATTGGCATCTTCATTTTCACTTGTCAGGATTTTACTTTAGAGCAAGATAGTGTGACGCCTGTTAATGGGTGGAAAGCTTACTATGCAGCTACAAGGGCAATCGTGAATGTGAATACACAATTCTTTAACATCATCAGAGAAAGATCACTTCCTGCTATGAAACGTTTTTGGCTGAATGCTGATTATGTCAAGTGTGTTCATGCATCAGGGGAACTTTTCTCTGGGTAAGTTTGATATCCATTGCATATATATAATCCCTGGTTATTGGAAACATCCATTTGGTTGAGGGCTTGTCTTTTGTTTGTCCTAAATTTGGAATATCTATACTGAGCTTATGAGCTTTTAATATACGTAATTTTTTGGCATACTTGAATGTTTAAAAGGTTTTCTGTAAAAGTTTATACTACATTATGAGTTGTAACATTCGGAGATCTGTACCAGGGAGCCATGAACTACTACTAGACTAGATTGCTTTACATATATCCAGGAATTATTTGATTTTTTTTTCCCTACGGTTTGATGGGCCAATGATCATTCAAGTTCATAATATTATATATCCTGTCCCCTGAATTAGAAGATGCTACATTTGACGTACTTTTAAATTCTTTATATGCCATTGTAGTTGAACTCTGTATGTGGATGCATTTGTTTAGCAGCGTCTTGTAATTCACCATTTCCCTTCATTATTTCCCCGGATCAGTCTGGACAGTCCTCCTTTTAGTTGGATAGCAAACCCACTCTAGCTTAAGCTATCTGATGCCCCTCTCATGTTGTATAGACAGATTAAGAGATGGTGGTATGATTTTTTCAGTGGAGGTCATATCATCACTAGGGACTTCGTTAGTCCTGTGTGAAACTAGTTTGAACACAATACCTGGTTATAATGCTTTTCAATATCTGAATGCATTACAGGACTGCTTGTGTACCCTTTCAAGTGAATTTTTTGAGACGTCGGTATGCAATGCCTAGTTTGTAGAGTCTAGGATTTGACTTGGATTTGTAGACAAAAGACCTGCTATATGAGTTTTAGAAGTGATCTTGTGTAGTGATGAATGAATGACACCTGGGAACTTCTGAGGTCATATTATGAACAAGTCAGGGAAAGGGAGTTTTGACATATGTTTCTCTGAGATCCTAAAGTCACAGAGACTGTTAAAATTTGGACTTTTTGCAAGATGAGTGAATAATTGTCAGTTGTTAAATTTGCTCGTAGATTCCTATGTTGCACTAACAAATGAGTGGAATGTCTGGTATATATTTCAAACTGGGCCAGCGCTCTAATGTTGAAGTGTGCCATACTTTTAAATGGAACAATCGTTCAGGCTAGAGGCTTCTCTTTTTGTTCTGCCTATTTCTGTGGCAGGCTTCTGAAATCTATTTTGACAGGAGTACTTTGTAATGGATTTTTATGTTTCTGGTGGATATCATTAATTCTTTCTCATGCTATTTTTTATGGTGGAATCCCTTTCAGTTTCCAATGTTGTACTGATTCTAGTGTGCTCTGTCTTCAAAACTTGGCGTATGATCTTTATTTTGTAGTCATTCTGAAGCTGATCTACTTGCCTGTGCAGATATGATGCTGTAATACAAAGTTGGCAGCTAGAATTCAATTGGGAGCAAGGTGTGGACTTCCAAGTGCGGGACGTGCGTGCTCGAGTGTTGACTGACATGGCGTGGGTGACAATGAAATTCTTTGCTGACATGAATGGACCGTTTAATATAACTAATATCTTTGAGTTTCACAATGAGCGGTGGTATATGGTGCATCATCATAGCTCGGTGATGCTGCTAGATGGAGAGGGAGACAACCAAATTGTTCATGCATAGTTGAAGAGAAAGGAAAAATTGATACCAATGATAAATTGAATATTAGTTGCAAAAAGAATTAGTGGTACTGATGGTATGGGTCTAAGTGTCTTGAATTTTCTTTATGAAATTGCTACAAGATCCATTTTAGTTTCTCCAACCTCAATTTTTGTTTTCCTTTTGTGGTTAAGGTGTCATTTTTCCCCATTTGTCTAGGAATTATCGTGCAAAATCGTTCCACAGTTGTGCATTTGTGGAAAATTGGTAACTGTTCAATGTCTAGTCAACATGTAAAGCAAGTAAAACAGGGATTAGAGCTTGTATATTCACTAGAAGGGACTTCTGTTTGTACAGAGGAGTAAAGTGGGTGGGCATCATCTGATGGAGAAGTTAAAAATGAGAGTAGAACTAGCAGCAGGTTGAATGGCTTATTTCAACTTTTCTTTCCAATTTAGTTTTTGCTAATGCTAATGCATAGTTTTATTGTTTTGCGATTGAAATATTTTTGCATCAAGCGCAGCTCTGATAGCGATAACCATGCCCTATGTTCAGTGTCCCTTTCTTCTCTCCTTTTTAAGATATTTTGTTTAGCTTTAATGTGCCTTCTCTTTTATTGGATGAATTAATGCTCATAAAATAATATAGTAACAGAACAAGTGATTTGAAACCTTCTTTGGTCGTGTTAAAGAGACATACTTGTGATGGGGAGTACTTGTTGGTCGAAATATAAAACTTGTGCATCTTTCCAAGTATATATAAAAAAAGATAAATAGGTTTTTATATGTATTAAAATATTTGGACAACTTGTCTAGTGGTCAGGACATCGGACTCTGAATACAGTCCAACATCTCTATATTATTTGCGGCCGTTAAATTTTGCTCATATAGATCAGCTTCTGTGAGTGCGTGTGGCTGCCTCTTGTCCGATAAACCATTTCTCTGTACATAGGAGAGGGGAGGGAGAATGGGAACCACCATTCTCTCATCACTTCCTACAGCGCCTCATCACACCCTCTTTCCTAAGCAACTCCTATATAACACCACCACCTATACCTCACCAACTATCCTTAGATATCCATCCAAGCTTTCCGTCTGTCTTTCCTCTTCCTCTCCTATTACTATTGTGGAAGATGGGTCAACTCCCTCCCCTCCAGGGAATGATGCTTTCTCTCTTCAATCAGAAACAAGAGACCAAGAATTTGAGAATATTCTTACGGGGTAAGTACTCGGTACATCGGTTTCACTTCTGCAATTATGAGGCTTCTTAAGTCTTCTGCTCATATTTTAGAGAAGAGAATGGTTCAGTTAATTAAGTGTTTAAGAATATGTTGTACTACTTGTAAAGGGGGTGTAAAACGTGTGGGAGAGAAGAAATAGAGAAGGGATGCAATGGTGAGGGAAGGATTCAAGGTGGTATTGCCACAGTTCCAGGTTTTGGTTGGTGGCCTATTAAAGCTTACAGGCCGTGTCCATCTTTTGTTGCATCCGGTGGAATGTATCGGCGTCAAGGGCAAAGTATGGACGAAGTTGCCTCTGGGGGGGGCCGACCCACCTCAAATCCTGCTCGGACTAACTCCAAGAACGACTCTGGGTAAATGATTAGGTCTGCACTTCGATTCCTATATATTTTCTCAATAACCTCAAGTTAAATTTCTAATATTGTATCACCTCGAGTATGCAGAATTCCTCTTATATTGTGTAAAGTTTGTCTTGTATTTTGGAATTCTATGAATTTGTGCTTGTACTTGAAAATGCTGTTGTAGACGAATGGTAACTTGACCTATTCCTGCTCCTGCTCCATGGTGCATCTTTTAACTTCTTATCTTCCATAATTTTTACTTTTGTGCTTATCATTGAGCAAATGACTGAAATGGTGCTTCAAGGCAATGTAGCGAGCTAGTTGGATATCTGTGTGAAAGACCATCTACCTTTAATTTCTTTTGCTTATTTTGTTACAACATCAAGTTCAAATAGTGAGGCTATATAGGGAAGTAGTAACAGGATGTAAAAACACGTGTTTAGTTGGCATCTACCGGAAATTTCACAGGAAGAAAAGGCGAGAACCAAGGATGAGAAGTCGATGGAAAGGCCACCCCAATTGGTATTGCCAGTCCTCCCATCTCAACAAACAAAGGACGAAAGGAGGGAGCAAATTTTGTTAAACTATCAACAGATGGTTAATGTCTGTAATCTGTCGCTCGTGATAAAACTAGAACTGATGTTTGTAATCGAATCTCTTGTCTTATAACCATATCAGAAACGATGTGATGAACCAAGTTTGTTGAGTTCTTACTGTTTCTCAAGTAAAACCCAGTTCTCGTTCAGTTACTTTACAGTAAGGCAGCAGCCCAACCATCCACTTTCACGTAACTGTAAGATCAAAACTCCCACATATCACAAAGGTAAGTGCTTTTGCTTGGAAATGCTTTACGTTAATTGTTTACTATCATTTTAGACATTCACTTGTCAGTATTTTCAGTATTATCAAGGCTTGATAATAGCCAGGTCAGGCGTCAAGTTGCGCTTAAGCCTTGCTTATAATTTTTTTGAGTTCCGAGTCTGAGCCCAAGTGCAATTAAGCAGGCATGATTGACTATATCTTAGTTTGTCACTACTGATCTCACGAAGACAATGATTATTAGTGGTTGGGTCAGCTGTGCTAGACCCAAGCCCATCTCTACATGCCCACAGCCCATTCACAGGAGTTAGTCTCCCATGCAAACACAATGATCTACGTGAATACCTAAACCTAGCGTCCACGGCTTATATAAGGTACTATTCTACCATGATACAAGTACGACAATACAACCCTAGTTTTCTTTCGTTCTCTTCAACCGACTTACTCTCAAAAAACTAACTTGAGCGTCGGAGGGGCCATCCAGGAACCAACCCTCGGTGTGCTTTTATCTGTTTTGCAGGTATTCAGAAGCCAAGATCACACAACGTTATGGATCCAAACGATAATATTCAGCCCTAGCAAAATCCGGCAGAACCACAACTGTTTCTTAGCAGAAACATTCCTGAAGGTAGATGTAGGAAATCAAAACTTAGCAATTGGGTGGGTGTGATTACCCTGAAATGAGGCATGGAATATCTCCTGGAAGGCTTGAATATGCTCTGCCTCCAGGCATATGGCCAAAATCAAACTATCTTCGTTTGATGGACTTGCTAATATGTATCCTCTGCCTTCAAATATACTCGCAGGTCGCATATATGCCAGTCCCCAACCAAAATCTACACGATGTAAAGGGATACTTGTCCAACTCACTATATTAAAGTTCGGGCAACTACAGGTCCCCGGGCCATGCATGATGGTTCTGAGGTCATCTGTTTGATCGAAGAAATCAAGAGCTGATCTCAAGAACTTGTCGATCCGCATAATTGCCTCGTGAATTCTGTCCACCGTGTCCACAAATGGTTCTGATACAAGTTCACCACATATAGCGGTTGTAGCACAGGTGAATACTGCATTGCCAAAGTAGGTTGGGGGTAATGGAGGCTTCAATCTAGATCGCCCATTGACAGGAAGGCGCATCTTTGTCAGCTGAGTCTCAGGGAGGTTACGTGCTTTGGTTGCGACTCGCCATAGAAATGCTGCCAAGATTTCATAGCGAGTGTACTTAATCTTGCTTCTTTTATTCCCTATCATTGACGTGAGGGTTTTCACATGATCAGAAGTAATCTCGAGTATTATGCTAGAACTGGTTTTAGAACCTGAAGACTCTTTCAAATTTTGAGTTGAAGAAGGAATCATGACAGGAGGTTTGTCGAATTCATTGTGTTGGAATACAGGGGTAGGTGGGATTCTGGCACGGAGAATGGCCCGATCGATGAATGGTGGCATGCTAACAGAGAGTCCACGAGCTAATTCAGACCAAGATGTCATGAAATGAAGAAAACCAGTTCCATCTGCTAAGGTGTGTGATGCCACACTATTCCCAGTGACACGCCTCCGCATCTAAATCTTGTTATCTGTCCGTATAAGAAAAAAGTTATTTAAATTATTTTAGGTAAAAGGCATATAATTTTTTTAGGAATTTTTAAAATTAAAAATTTAAATTTCATCTGCCCATAACAAAATAATAAATTATTTTAAGTAAAAGGCATATAACTTTTTTATCTTAAGAATTTTTTAAAATTTAAATTCTTAAAATTAATTTTTTTAAAATGCTTCTTTTTAAAATTTTAATTAAAAATAAAATAAAATACATGTAATATAAATATTGAACTTGAATTAATTATTGTTTATAAAATTAATAATTTATTATAATTATTTTAAATTAAATTTGATTGACTTTCATTATATTTAAGATTTAAGAGTTTAATTGAATAATGGAATTAATGATATTTGACTAATTTATGTTTTATATTAATAATGGATGTGCTTAATCATTATTTTAAATAAAATTTAATATTTTTTAAAAAATTAAAAATTAAAATTCTTATACAGATTTCTATTTTTTTGCCCATAATTTTTACATATTTATATCAAACATAGAAGTTTCCATATATGTAGAGATTTGCAGACGTACCTGTAAAGCGAGGAGCGGTGAAGAATAGAGGTCATGAAGTGAGCGATTGATCGGAGGAATGACCTTCATTAGTTCCTGGCTAGGAGTAAAGTTATCAATATCAGACATAGCTGAATCGGCCACAGCTTCTGCATACAAAACTTCTTGACCTTTGCAGTCTATTTCAATCCTACTATTACCATCTCTCGCAAGTCTCCCAGCCACAGGGTAAAATGGAACAAGAACTTTGCTTAGAGAGTCCTCGAGTACCTTCAAACTTATAGAAGAAGAGTAAAGGGATGTAACCTCTGTCCGTGAACAGGATGTCATTAATGTGATCATAAGAGACCTTATTTAACCAAATTGTATAGTCAATTTTTATAACTATTAGTGACTTATTATTAAATAAAAGGTTTATTTTATAAAAATATTGTTTATAATTATTTATAATAATAAGGATTGACACTAATTTTCACATAGATTGAGCGCGGACACTTTTGCATATTACAACTTCACCTGCAATCACCCCTTTCTTGTTAGAGACGTGCTTGAAGGTAGATGATGAGTCACAGCTTACAAATTGGGTGGATGTGATTACATTGAAACCAGGCATGGAAAATCTGGCATATGGCGAACATCAAACTATCTTTGTTTGATGGACTTGCTAGTATGTATCCTCTGCCTTCAAACATACTCGCAGGCCGCATGTATGCCTATCCCCAGCCAAAATCCACACCATGAAAAGGCAAGTTCATCCAACTCGCAATATTAAGGTTAGGGCAACTAGAGGTCCCCGGGCCATGATGGTTGTCAGGTCATCTGTTTGATCGAGAAAGTCAAGAGCTGATCTCAAGTACTTGTCGTCCATCCACATAATTGCCGCGAGAATTCTCTCCACCGTGTGCACAAATGGTTCTGATACAAGTTCACCGCATAAAGCGGTTGTCGTACAAAAAAATACTGCATTACCAAAGTAGTTTGGCGGCAGTGGAGGATTCAATCTGGGTCGCCCATTGACCGGAATACGCATCCTTGTCAGCTGAGTTTCAGGGAGGTTACATGCTTTGGATGAGACACGCCATATAAGTGCTATCAAGATTTCATAGCGATTGTACTTAATCTTGCTTCTTTCAGTCCCTGTCATTGTCGTGAGGGTTTTCATATAATCTGAAGTAATCTCGAGTATTACGCTGGAATTAGTTTTAGAACCTGAAAGACTGTTTCAAATTTTGAGTTGAAGAAGGATGCATGACTGTAGGTTTGTCGAATTCATTGTGTTGGAATACAGGGGTACGTGGGATTCTGGCACGTAGAAGTAGAATAGCCCGATCGAGTAATGGTGGCATGCTGACGGAGAGTCCACGAGCTAACTCAGACCAAGATGTGAAGAAATGAAAAAAACCAGTACCGTCTGCTAAATTGTGATGCCACAATATTCCCGGTGATGCGCCTCCACATCTAAATCTTGTTACCTGCCGATATAACTAGGAAATTATTTTGACTTACATATATCAACATAAAGGTTGCCATATTAAACATTTGCACAAGGACCTGTACAGCGAGGAGTGGTGAAGAATAGAGGTCATGGAGTGAGCGATTAATCGGAGGAATGACCTTCACGAGTTCCTTGCTATCAGTGAAGCAACCAATATCGGACATAACTGAGTCAGCCACAGCTTCTGCATACAAAACTCCTTGACTTGACCATTGCAGTCTATTTCAATCCTACCGTTCCCATCTATCGAAAGTCTTCCAGCCACAGGGTAAGATGGAACAAGAACTTTGCTTATAGACTCCTTGAGTACTAAAGGGCCAAAATAAAATTAGGAGAACCGTCAAACTTATAGAAGAAGAGTAAAGGGATGTAACCTCTGTCCGCGTGCATCACGTCTGTAGGGGACAGCCATAGACGCCGACTGGGTATTTGTTCAAATGGGCAAACGAGAGTTGACTCTTTAATAACAATCATATGGCGTAAGTCGCTTGTGAATCGTCACAACTAGTGAAGTGGAGATTTTGCCATCTTTTTTTTTTCAGCGGAGAACAGATGGTCGCATATGGCTAATTAAATGCCTATATAAGCCATTGTTTGTACTATATAAATCGATTTCGACTGTCATACATTCGCTGTTGTCATTTGGTATCAGATTTAGGTTGTTAGTGGGTATACTTCTTTGTTTGTTGACAAAATGATTGATCTCCAATTCATTGGTGGAGTTAAGAAGTTCAATAACTAGAATTATAATTCTTGGTTTACATTTATGATGATGTCATACATGAAAGGTCAGGTCTTGTGGAAGATTGTTGGTGAAGTGACACAACCAGTGGCTGAAGATGCAAGTGGTACCTTGCGGAAATCGAACATAAAAGCAAGCAAAGTCTGGTTTGTCTTGAAGACAACCATCGAGGAAATTGTGCTAGAGCACATCCGGAATGCCGAAGCACCCAACGAAGCATGGGATAAATTCGCCAAGTTGTTCTCTTAGAGAAATGACACGAGGCTCCAACTTCTTGATGATGAATTACTTTCAATAACATAACGTAACATGACAATGCTTAGTATTTTTACAAAGTGAAGTCATTATGCCATGACATTTTTGAGTTGGATCCTTAAGCATCAATAGGAGAACCCGTGATGAAGAGAATAATTATCCATGGTTCGAGACCTGAATACAGAAGCTTTATTGTTGCAGTATAAGGATGGCAAAATCAGTCATCACTTGTTGAATTTGAAAATTTACTTATTAGAGAAGGAGCATTGGCTAAGCAGATGGGAGAAGTTTCATTGAAGAGTCAAGAGGAAGTACTCTATGCCAACAAAGGCAAGTGGAATTCCAGACAGCATAACGATGGTGGATCCAAAAAGAACAGTGATGAGGCAACAAGTCATCAAGGCAAAAGGCGTATTCATGTAGGAGAGGTTCGAAGAACCATGGCAATAGCAGGAAATTTGAAGGGAAGTGCTATAATTGCAACAATAAAGGTCATTATCTCCCACCTTCGATTTACCACTCCATCGCCGGCATGTTTCCTCCTATGTCTTATCTGGGCCCGAATAGGTTCATATGGGGCGCATCTGACAATGACCTCTTCTCCATTGCTTCCACGTACTCCATGCTCATGGGCCACGATGACGAACCCTCGCATGGCGTCTGGCGGGCAATTTGGCAATGGCCGGGCCCCCAGAGGATTCGTTCATTCTTATGGTTATTAGCAAAAGATTGCTTACTTAGTAATTAGCAGCGTGTCCGCAAGCACCTCACTTCTGATGGCACTTGCCACCGATGCAATCTTGAAGAATCCTCCCTCCATGCTGTTAGGGATTGCACCACAGCCCGACAAGTGTGGGACGTCTTCCCCACGGCCCTCGTTGCTTCTGACTCCTTCTTGCTGCCTGCTAGGGATTGGATTCTCATCAACCTTCAACA